>KK114968.1:202928-257664 GCA_000611955.2 Stegodyphus mimosarum
CTTACCTTCATTTATAGACAAAGAAATTTTATTTTGTAGTTTTCAAATATATTATAGATAAAACATGCTGTCTTCTACTACATAAATGTTTAGCAGTGGCAAAATTTACTAGAATAATTTGTTATTTACTCAAAGAATTTAATCCATTTTCCCATGTGTAGCAAAGGCAGTAAATAAAAATGATTGTGAATATATTTCATGTCCAAAGATATGTCATGAGGATTAAATGCATAGTAAATTTTTTAAACAAACTGTTGTTTACATTCAAAAGAGCGTCTAATATCACCAAGGATCCTTTTTTTCAAGCAAAAATGTAGAACAGAATTTAAATTAAACACATTTTAAAAGTCAAATTGTGATTTATCAAAATCTGAATTCTGATCTGTAGTAATATAATAAATGATAATTATTCTTTCATTTATTTTAATATTATTATTATTTCTGTTACATTTTCTGTTGTATTGGAATTTATTAAAAAATTTTCTTGTAAAATAATTCTAAAAATTTAAAAAAGTTGTCTTTCTCTGTGTACATAGTGCTAATTTTATACCAATCAAAGTTTTAACACCTGTGCTTCTGCTCTTTTCGTCAGCTCTGCCAAAAAGTATAAAGTGAATTTAACTAGTGAATGGCAATCTAAATTCAGAAAGAGAGTACTAGCAATTTAGCCATTATTGTTCTGTTTATCATATGCCTTCCAGTTCAATAATTACACTGGTTTTTTGGTAATTCTTTCTTCAGAAATGTGTGTTAAAAAATTATGCTTTAAACTATGTTGGTTGGTTATTGAAATATGGCATAGCACATGAAGGCTATCAGTCTAAGGGGAGGATTGATCGCTCAGCCAGTGGTAGAACCGCTTACAGAGTTGCCAACTCTCCCAATTTCCGACCATTCTCCCCCCAGCCTAATTTACAACATATTTATATTCTCTTACTCTTAAAAATTTCTCTAGCTTAGTTCAATACTTCATTATTTGCACCAAAGAAAAGTGATTCTGGGCATTTGAAAGGCACTTGGTTTTTCTCTAAAGTACATATAAAAGAAAATCAAAGTCATTTCTTCTGTGAGAAATTATGGCATACTTCTGCTTTGTGAATGAGAGTACATGCATCTGAAAATATCGTGTTGGATCATAGAGTGCCAGTGTGTATCATCTGCCGTATATTAACCAATGAGCACAAAGCAAGAGGGAGGTTGTTATTTTGTCCATCTTGTCGCTGAGTGGTGTGAATGCATATGCTTTCAAGAAATAGTTTAAGAAATTACAATCTTTTATTTTAATTATGTCTGTGAAAAAGGTAAAGATACTCATGCACTTTTCTAAAATCATACACAGATGACTTTCCTTCCATTATTTCCTCAATAAAATATAATACATTTGCGATGTGTACCATTTGTCATTGCAAATTTTTGATTTTGCACGGTTGAAGGGCCAATGGACAGGTGCATACACAAAAACACAAGGACAAAATGAGTTCTATTGGGGAGAGAAACAGAAATTCCACAGAAATTGGATTTTTCTGGAGAAACAAAGGACCAAAATGTTATTAATGCAGAATGCATGATCTGTGCCTTTTTACTGGAGCACAACCTGCCACTGAATGCATTGGATCATACTGCAGCTTCATTTAGAAAAATTTTCCCTGATAGTAAAATCGCTAAGAAATACTCAAGTGCAAGGACCAAAACAACTTCAATTGTTAAAGAAATGGGTATGAAAAATAAATCTTCAGTTATTGATTGCATTAAAACAGTTCATTTCTGCCTCTGTATGGATGGAAGCAATAATACCAATTCAAAACTGTATCCAATTGCTCTTTTTTAATTCAGTGTCTTCAGAAATTGAGTGTAGTTTGCTTTCTGCCCCCATTGTAGAAGGTCATTTGACAGGCTTTAATATAGCACAACTAATTATTAAAACTTAAAAAAAAAATGCAATTTCTCAGTACTTGGTGCCAGTAATGCACCAGTAATGATAGGCTTGAGGTGTTGCCGACGTGTTAAAAGAGGAAAATTCAGATTTGCAAATTATGAGGTGCACCTGCCATCTCTTAAATTTAGCAGCTGAAAAAGGTGCAGCTGCTTTACCAATAAGTGTGGATGAACACATTGTTGAAATTTATTATATCTTGAAAGGAGTTCTTAAAGTAAGAAAAAATTGAAACGATTCCAACAGCTGCATAATACTGAAATAAGAAAAATTTTGAAACATGTATGTACATGCTGGCTATCTTTAAAGAAATGTTTATCTAGAATCCTTGATCAATGGAACCCACTTCTTGCATTTTTTAAATAAGTAAATGCTTCTAAAGTTGAGATAAAAGAGTGTATTGAAAGTTATAAATTACCCAAAGTGAGTGGAGATTACTTCTACAGTTAAAAATAGGTTTGAGAAAAATAAATTTCTGCACCAGTGACCGATGTAATTGGCAGTTCTCAAAATAAAAAATTCTCTCAAAATAAAGCTGATAAAAAATTCTCTCAAAATAATAGTAAAATAAAAAAAGAAATTCAACAAGGGAAACATTTTCTGATTGCTGTAAGTTTATCCTCTGAAGAACAAATATTTTGTTGTTTTTGTCTTTGAAGCTTAACAAAGTTTTTTCCTTTTTTGTACAATTTATTTTGCCATCATTTGATGTTCTTAACACAGTTATAAAAAGCAAAATTCCATTAATTTACGTTCTGCAATCAAAGATTTATGATTTGTTTAAAGATATTTTATTAAAGTTTGTAAAATCAATCTTTGTTTTCTATTCTAATTCTATATATGATGTGATTTATGGTGAAGTAGAAAACTAGAAGAAAGATGAAAATTGGTAATAGAGTCTGCAACTAACAAAGTAGTGGAAGAATTTTCAAAGGAAGACAAAAATATGTTTATTTCCATGTTAGAAGCTACTTCTGCAGAGTATGTGATTACGTACTATATGAATTTCAGATCAACGATGAAATGATTTTATATGCTAAAGTTCCAGATGTTTCTGCTGTAGCAAATGCATCTTTTCGTGGTATAAGATATCTTTTTAATAGATTTCTACTTTTACTTATGTAGTCTGGAAAGATGATGATATCGATGTTACAACTGATAAATTGCAGTCACTATTTCACAGTTTACAATTAGAAAACTTGGATAAAGTTATAAAACCAGCTAGGATTGACACCCAGTAGAGTTTAATTGGGAAACTGAAAGGTGTTAATGGAATTTTAAAGTATAGTGAACTCTGTGTAATAATTATGGCCATCCAACGTTATTCTAGCAATTTCTTATAATAATGCAGAGTGCAAGAGGATTTTCAGTGTTATTGCAAAAACAAGGATTAAATTTAGATCTAATATTAGTTATGAGACATTAGAAAAACTTTTATTAGCAAAAGCAACCCTACATGGCAATTGCCTATAAACAAAATTATGAAGTTTCTTTCTTTTAATGAAAGCAAAATCTGCCACTGTTCATAGCATTTATTCAAAAACTGATTAAAGTTTTTTTTTAGATGCAAAATAATACAAATATTTTTTTTACTTTCACATGTAAATATTTTTGTATGGTTTACATTTAAAAATTAGAAACTGAACTTTAAGGTATTATAATTGGTCATGATTTAAATTGATTATTAAAAATATAGTCTTTAATATATGATTGTGGTTGATTTTTAATATATTTGCTGAATGCCTTGAAAAAACAACAAGAAATTAAGAATAAAAATATAACTTTTCCCTATAAAATTTAGTATTTTTTTAATTAAAATTTTTAAATCTCATGCTATTTGTTTCTTACAATTTAAAAAATAAAATATTCGACTAAAATATGAATAATTTTAAGAAACTAAAAGTAGGATGATAAAATTGTAAAGATATGGCACAGTGATAAAACAGTTAAAAACCAATATATGTAACTCATCCTAAATTAAATTGTCAGTTATACATCTTTCTCATTATATATCTTTTCTGAATGGCCCATTGAAAGATGTATTAACTGTGCTTTGCTGTATTTTCTGTATGCAGTTTTCAAATGCATAATAGTTTGAGTCACAAAGTATTCTTTCAAAAGAAATGTTACTCAAATGAATAAAATAAAATTTGAATCTTTGTATTAATAAATACACTTAAAATACACAGTTTGAATGAATAAGTAGAAGAATTTAAAACAATTATTTGAAGGAACCATGCATCTCAAACAATTAAAATGAAATTCTAAAAAGGAAAATATTATCTAAAAATAACAATTATGATTAAAAAATATAAGATAAAGAAAATTAGTTGAAAGAATGAACAATGTGCCTTTTTTTTCCCCGCTCGTACATAATGAAAGGCAAAGGAAAATAATTTACCATAATTAAGAATTTCACCAAGCGAATTTATTCTTGCCACACACTGAAAAAGTGCACCAAGATAAATTTTTGAATTTCTCAGTAAGTTCCTCACCAAATTTTACAAAATATAATATTTAGGCATAATTTGTGTTGTAGAATTGAAATATGGGGGGAAAATTGGTATGTTGATTAAAAAAAAGTCCAATTCTGTATCAAAATATCAATATTGCAACATGCCACCCAAGTGGGATAGTGGTTAGCAACGCTGAGTATTGTACCGAAGGGCCCTGGTTTGAATCCCAGAGAAAGCATAGATGTTTGTAAATGCATAGTGTCTGTGAGGCACAGAGGCATTCTAAGTAAGCGGCAAGCCGAAAGTCCTCTCGAGAGGTTGGTGGTAGGAGAAGAGGGGTGGGAGACCTTCAGACCTGTATCCCTGGGCCTGTATCTCCATCAAAATTGGGTGTGGAGCTGAGCAAAGTCATACTGCCACCTGTATGGTGCTCAAGGTTCTTTCCCAATGACAGGTGCAGTCTTGCACTCCTTGCCCATTTCGTGGGCTTGTTCTGATGCTGTAATCAGACAAGTGAGATAAGTCACAACAGCAACATGTTACAGCATTGCTGTATGTAGATCTAATATATATTATAAGTCGTGTTTTCAAGACATGAAAAAAAGCAAGTTAAATTTCATTAATTAACGCAATAGAACAGAAGATATAGAACTATCCTCCCCTTTTTGTGTGTGTGTGTGTGTGTGTGGAGAGTGTACTTGTGTATTTAATAATATTTTTTTCTTCTAATGAATTTTTTAAATTTTTAGAATTTCTTAATTACTTATGTGAATAATCAATTTGTGGAATTGTTTTCTGTGTTATAAGTAGTGAAGACCAATTTTTGTTTGCTTAAGATTTGGCATTTCATTGTGTATTTTTAAAATTAGATTTGAAAAATAGCAACTATGTTTCAACTAAATTATTTTTTAATATAAAATTTTATTTTATTTTTACAGCATTTCCAATTCTTAAATTGTGCGACGAATTGAGAGATGACATTTTACCTGCTCTTGGTGTCAGACTAGAAGATCAAGAAGGTTTGAATATTCTGTTGTGTAAAATGCAATGTTGGATTTAATATAATTAGTGCATACTAAGTACATATCTGCATTAAAATGCACTGTTGTGAATTTTATATAAAACATAAAATTTTTGTTTAAAAGTTCTTTTCCTCCCCTTCTGCAATTCATGTAGGTCTTAAAGCTGCAATTAAGTTAGTAGATCCAGAAGAGCTTGCAAAAGAGAAAAAGCTAAAAGAAAGGGTAAGCATAGTTAATAACAGCCTAGTTCAGTTTTTCATAAGAAATGCATATTTCTTTGTAGCATAGAAAGGTTTTATCCTCAGTCTGACCTCAGTCTTTGCCTTCTCAGTCTGAAGAATCCCCAAAAGTCTTAGAAAATCAGGAAAAAGGAAATTGATCAGGGAGAAAATGAACTTTCTGAATAGAGCCCATGAAATCAAAAATTTCAAAAAATCTGGGAAATCTAGAGGAGGAGAGGAAGTACAAATGGATCCTCTAAAATACTAAAAAGTTTGAGAAAAACAAATTTAGAGTTTCTTAAAAACAAATTTAGAATTACCAAAGTAATTATTTTTCTAGCAGAAAGTATTTTACTCGTTTTATATATAGTACATTTTTATTAATATATAGCTCTCCTTTGCTGATGAACTATTCTTCACTTTTCTCTTAAGTATATAATTGTTCTGTTACCTTTCCCTCTAGAACTACCAGACATAAGTACCTTTCAAAAATAAGTAGTGGAGTTAAGAAGTCATTATACCACCTGACTGTACATCATGATAAATAACTGTATTAATTAAACACTCTTTTCAAGAATTTTAAGGTCCTTGATTTTATTTAGAAGAACTAAAGAAGTAATATTTATTTGCAAAAATACATTGTTATAAATTTCTTTTGCGAATGAACAGTATTTTCCAAATTTGATATTTCTTTTTAAAAATCCTACCTTAATGTTTTAAACGCATATTTTCTTTATGTATTTCCTTCATTTATTTTAAGCTACATTACATTTTTATAATGTTTTCAGTTATTTTATTGTATTTTGTAGTAAACATATAAAGTAATTCAGTAATTTATATTTAGCTTGATAAAAAGTTCATTATATTTGGTTATGGGGCATTAGAGAAATTAAAAGTTGAATTTCAGTAGGAACATTGCATAAAATTCTGTTTGATCAACAATCGACTGATAAAAGCTCTCCCGAATTCACATGATGCTGTTCATGTTTTTTGTAAATACACATTTTTCTTTTTTTCTGTAAATGAAAATGACAAGTTCTGTTCTCATGTGCATTTTATGTAATTACTAAATGCATGATTTTATTATTTCATGAAAGGAACTTGGATATTTTTTGTGAAACTGTTTATATAACATTAAAAAAAAATTCTTTTGCCGAGAGTTTAATCACTGAACTCGGAGTCTTCTGTTTTTTTAATATTATTTGCAGAGTGATTACGCAATTAAAAATTTACAAAATAGTCTTTTTTTTTTCCCTTTATGTTTTATTGTTGCTATTATTTCAACTGAGAGTTCAATATCAGGTTTATATTCATGTTGTAGTATATCAACATTTATTTTATTTTGTATTTATTGTAGTATACCAACACTTCACTATTATTTGAATATCTAATCATGAATAGAATTATTTCCATTTAGTTAAGAAAATTATTACATATGGAGGTATTTGTTGCAATGGTGTATTGCTAAAGATTCTTATTTGCCAAGGAAACATGTTCTGAAGGACAAAGTGTAAAATTATGAGTATTTGTTTCCCAGAGGAAAAAAAAAGTAACAGCAGTAATAATTCTGTGAAATTTTAAGCTTGATCAAAAGCACATTTTCTTTAGGGTCCAACAGTTTTCCATCAGTCTTAAATAAGGAAAGGCCTTTACAAACAAATGTAAAGAAAAATATACAAATGTAACGAAAGAGAAATAAAACATTGTTATCTCTGTAAATGTCCATAAATAAGCTATTTATGGAAAGTCTCATTTTTTAAAAATGTAATATTTCAATGACACAATTTATGTTTTTTATTGCTGTGCAAATGAGAATTTTTAATTCTATAATATTTTGGTAGTATAGTAGAATCTCAATAATCTGAACTAATTGGGACTGTAACCACCATAGCTAATGAAGAATAATTGGATAGTAGAAACTAAATTTTAAATCCTGCGAATTTTTCTATTAATAAGGTTTACTGAAGTTATCTGTTTTAAATTCTAAATAAGGGCCCAAGTACTACGTTATATTAACAAACTCTTTTATTAGTAGATAAAATTTGATTTCTTCAATTAAATAAGCTATCCATATAAAATTTTATTTTGCGAAAAATATATGCATTAAAATGAACTTCAAAAAGGAAACTCCATCAAACTTTATGAAAATTCTGAAATTTTGTTAAATTTCTTAACATGGATTTTTATGTTACATTATTATTATTTTGAAAAACCAGTTGCTCTTTTTTGTTATAGTCCTTATAGCTCTGTCAACTGCCGCACATTCGTGGAAGTTTTTAATCAACAAAAAATCGACAGAAACCTCAGGATATTGCTTTGTAAATAACTTTGCCTAAAGTTTCATCATAACTAATTTTCACATTGTCTGTTTTTATTTCATCGACATTTAAGATCACTAAGATGATTGCAAAGTTTATTATTTTCTGTATATATACATCATGAAAATTTCTTTATCACTCAATGCTTTAAAACTTTGTTCACTCTATTCTGTATTTTCCATTGTAAAAGATCTTACTGATTTATGTCTTCAAACCCTTTATCTTCTGAAATATTTCCATGAAATCATTATCAGTTAATGTCATTTACATCATTAGCACATGTAAATCACATCTGTCATCATAATAGATGATAATAACCGTCACTGTCTAAAAGGACAATCACTGATAAAAGAATTCCCGAATGTTACTGATTATTATTGTCATTTTTCTAATATTTTCACATTTTACCAATGATTTCTTTAAATAGTTTGTCAGCTCGGTTAATAAAAGTTCTATTGTAAAATAGTTTTTAAGTAATACAAATTTTAGTATACAGTAATTTGTAATATACAGTAATCTGTGTTGGGGCTTATAAATTCTCTTGAAATGCATTTATATTTTGAAAGGCATGTCAAGGAAAGCTGCAGCTCTATTGTAAAGATAATATAAAATATTTTCTTAATAAGCATTCATATAGTACAGGGGTCGCCAGCCTTTTAGTCCCTAAGAGCACATTCTAGAATATCTGTTGGATGGCAGGCACCATTTACTTTTTCAAGGTGAATTTATAGTTGGATAGAGCTAATAAATACGTGCTCATAAAAGAGATCGGTCGCATTTCGCTTCGTGTGGGTGTCTGTGTTGGATGCAATTTCTGTTTCATTAAAAATGAGAAAACATTCACATAGGATTTTATTGAAAAATAAACATTTTTATTGTATTTGCATAGCGGCGAGCACACGTTAAATGATTGATGGATGCTATGGTGCCCACGATCATAGGGTTGGGAAATCCTGATATAATACATTTAAAGTA
The DNA here is from genome assembly GCA_000611955.2 of Stegodyphus mimosarum. Taxonomy (NCBI): domain Eukaryota; kingdom Metazoa; phylum Arthropoda; class Arachnida; order Araneae; family Eresidae; genus Stegodyphus; species Stegodyphus mimosarum. The sequence goes on from KK114968.1 coordinate 211,854, forward strand.
ACTGTGGTAAAAATCTAGCTGTAGCCACTGCAGAAACCACATGGAGATGCATTGTGGAAAAACTGCCAGGAAAAGAAAGGTCCTCACATTGGCAACGAGTTTGCTACTTCAGAAATCACATTCCTGATAGCAATAAGCTGCTACTGCTTTTTATGGTCACCTGAAAAATTAATTACAACTTAAACACAAATTTGTGTTTTTGAAAGCAAATTAAACTTTTTTCTTGCCTTTCTATTAAAATTGAATTATTAAAAAATGCAAGGGGGATTGACACTTAAACTTGGCGACATATTTTTGGGCATAGCACTTTCGTCGTAGTAATGGTCAACTAGAAACTATTAATTTATGAGTAAAATAGAAATATAGTCAATAAATTTAGTTATGTAATGCCTTGCAATAATAATTTTTTAATTTGGATGATAGTTATATATTAGGATTCATCTTCAGTATATATCCATATGATTTATATTTAATATTTTGATTGCTCAGTTAGAAACAGAAAAGATGTTAGAGAAGGAAAGGAAAAAGCAAGAGCAAGAAGCACTAAAAGCTGCTAGAGAAGCAATGAAAAAGATACCACCTAGTGAAATGTTCAAGTCCATGCCAGATAAATATTCACAATTTGATGAAAAGGTAAATAATAATGTAACCAATACATAAATTTGAATTGAGCTAATTGCAGCACATTTTAGAAAATGTGTACCTTTTGAATTCTTAATGAAAAATCATAAGAGAAAGAAAGTAATTCATGAAGTGCAATAATAATTTAGAAATGTTACATTACCTGTAGCATATAGCTATAATTTGTATTGGTAATTCATATAAAATTCAAGGTATCAAGAAGATTTAAAATTAAAGTTTTTATGTTATCTTTAAGTCTTGTCATCTTTTTATTAAATATGGATTTGCATATATGGAACATGATTTAATAAATTTGTGATTAATGAGGAAATATGTATTTTTACACATATTGCATAAAAGTGGGTATTGTATGGATTCATTAAGACAATAGAATTTCTGCTTGTGACATGGCTGAATATTGAAATTATGAAAAAATTAGAGTTATTTTACTGTCAAAAATTTTCTTAATGTATTGAATGTAGGATTTTTATGATGATTTTGTTATTAAAAACTGCTAGTGTTCTGAAGTTATAGAAATTCAGTTTTATTAAGTATGGAAATTAAGTACATTTTAAAAATATTTGCTTGAAATAAATAAGTAAAAAAATTGTTAATAAATGAATAAAAATTAATTTAAAATTATTAAAAATAGATAAATAAATTTTATTCTGAATTATGTAATTTGTTTTACAGGGAATTCCCACTCATGATGCTGAGGGGAAAGAATTGAGTGAAAGTCAATTAAAGAAAGTTATGAAGCTTTATAATGCACAAGAGAAGAAGTATAATGAATATTTAAAAACTGTTGCAACAACATAAAAATTAAACAATTTATAAATGATTTTTTATTGTATTTATTACCTGTCTTACTGAATGGAAAAATTCTGAAATATTGATGGAGATGGTATATAAGCTAATGCAATCTAGTACTGTATCTAAAATCTAAAAAACTTCCAGCAGAATAAATAATCAAGGCCTTATGTTCTTTCTTTTAAATTTACTTATGCATAATCTTCCTGTCAGAAAGCAAAATATCCTTTTTTTATTATTATTATTTTCTTTATAAATTTTTAGTGTAATCTAATCCTCAAAACCAATTATTGATTAAACTAAATAAAATAATGATCTAAGTTACTATGAGCTGCTTATTGTTGACAAATTACCATTGAAACAACTCTAGGTATATGACATCCTTTTCCCCCCAAATTAATCATAAACTAGAAATTTTAATAAGAACAATAAGATTATTAATAATCAAACTCAATATAGACTAACTCTCAGTATCTTGCACTTTTACTAGTCTCCCCCGTCCCTTTCTTTTTTTTCTAGACCTTCATTTTCCAATATAAAAAAATATTCACGAAATTAAATTTAATTCTGGTTAACCGAACCTAGCAGCACTCAATCATAAGAACAACAATATCACAGAGAAACACTTTTTTAGCTGGGAGGGAGAGAAGAGTATCAAACACTATGAATGGGCATTGATTTTGTGCTCAGTTATTAAACTGTGTTTTTTACTGCTTTTATATTTTGAAACTGTTGAATATCCTTTGAATCTGGCCTTCTGAGTACCTATTGTTTGTAGACCTTAGAACATAAACATCCAATGGTCACAGCAATGAATTTCTCTCAGTGCTTGTATGTGCCCATATAGCCAACAGAATCAGTTATGCTTAACCCTCCGAGTTGCATGGTTTTTTAGATCTGCTCATACAGACCTGTATTTAAACAGCTTCTGTTAGCTAAATTTTTATAATTACTAATTTTAGTCTCTGTTTTCATAAACTTCCATTCATTAAGATGATATTTGCTTTATTAAAGAAAGAAAAATATATTTTGAATTATAACATAATATATTCCAAGTAGCAAAGAATCTCATGAGCGGATAAAGGTGGTCATGCCTGTCAGGGAGTTAATGTGAAAAAAGACATACTATAATTGATCAGTTGAGTTTGCAAGTACTTTGATGAATTAATTGAAATGACATTATGAATAAATTAGAATAAAATTACTCATAACCAAGTATTCTTTTCAAACATGATTTCTTGTGCATTTTTTATATAACTTCCAAAATGAAAATAGAAACACTAAATAGAATTATTGTTTATTAAGTTATGCAAAAAAATATGTTTTTAACTATGGAAATATTGCTTGGTTGCATCTAATTTGCTGCAATATTTAGCAAGAATGCGACAAATGTTTCTTAAACGATAATTTCAGAGACAATAACAATAATTTATACATATTAAGCCTATAACTGACCATTGTGTTTGAGGCCATCAAGAATTTGACCCATGACAGTGCACTATATGACTGATAATAATTAAAATCCAGCAGAAATTCAAATCAACAAAAAATTATTCCAAGCAAGTATGAGCACTTCTGAGAGACTTGCAGGAAGATGGTTTCCAGTACATCTTTGAAGATTGGTATCTATGTTTTAGTAGGTATGTTTTCTGTAGCATGAACTATATATTAGAAACCATATAGAAATCTGTGTATTTCTCCCTTTTTTAATGGCCTTTCTATATACAGGGTGTATCAAAAATGGCTGCAAGCTCTATAAAGGGTGAATCAAAAATATCCAACATTTTGTGTTCAAACAAAAGGCTTCATATCTTTTTGTGGAATATTAACTGGGAGCTATTTGAAAATTAAATTACTCATTTAGTTATTTGTTCTGGTTTATTATAGTTTGAAATTTTAGATTTTGCAAAGAAATTACGGGAAAATCTGTAACATAGAAGCTGTTTTTAGGGACTGGTGTTTTGTTCTGGTTAAAATAATATTTTATTTTAAAATTTATAGTTTGCCATTTAAAAGTGTTAATTAAGAATATATGAGTGAATGTTGCATGTTAAGGGTATGTAATCTTTTACTTAATGGAAACACTGTGAATATATTACCAGGTTTCATTTTTTGCTGTACAGGACTGTTAGAATTTGTTTTTACCTAACTGAAGTGCTAACAGTGTTGAAATTATTTAGACATAATTCTCTGTGGGAATTTTAGAAGCTTTGCAATTGAAACCATGTCTTGCATCACTATTTAAGGAAATGAAACTTAAGCTAACTTTTCCAGACTCTTAATGTATACTTGTGTTTATACATAAAAGTCATTACATACTGTCTCCATAAAAATCATCGTGTGGCCTTATTTTTACAACTGTTGATTATGGAAATATACTTCAAAATACAAAATTTTGTAAATAATGCAAATATGCATGTTTTGGCATTTTTAAATTTTAAAAGAATTAATTTTGTTAAAAACTTCGAAATCTTTTTACATGTCACCTAGTCTCTATACTTAAGAAAATTTTGTACACCTTATGAAAAATAAAATATAAAAAGGGAGACTTCTATATGACAAAAATTGACTGAAATATTTCATTTTGAAATTGGAGAATTTGATGGCCATTTGCAGATTGAAGAGCGAAATGTTTGCATTTGTACCTAATTAAAAATCAAATATCAGTTTAGAATAAGATTTCTGATGTTAGTATTAACAGATTAAGAGAGAAACATTTCTGTGCTAGTCATCGTGAAATGTATTGATGGATGTGAAGTTTTTCCAAAAGGGGATTTTATTAAAAAAATCATACAGATTTCATGTTCTAGAAATCTCTGGCAGATTTCAGCATTGGCATATAGCAACTTGTAACATTATGTGAATAAATTAAAAATTTTAAATATTTGTAGTTTAATGAATTCCCTTTGATTTAGATTATGATTGTAAAGTAATAAAATTCTATGGATATTGCCATGGAATTTTTAGAATTTGAAAACCTACAAATTACTTGTGTGAAAATTCTTTTGTTATCTCATGTATAAAAAAAATGTATAGAATGTTACACATCAGTAAATCACAAAAGAATTTGTGTCATTTAAAATGTTTTTGTAAAAGGAAGTATATGTCTTAAGAACAATGGTTGTGAAATTAAAGGCTGCATAAGGAATTTTAAGAACGTTGTGTATATGGGCTGCTTATAAAAAAGCCTTTGTTGCAATTTATGTAATGAATTGATTAAAAGAGGCTTTCAGATTTTGCTGGTTTTGGTCATATGACATGTTTTTAATAAATACACTTGAAAACTAACTTTACATATGGGCATTCTATAAAGAAAATTCCATTTAGTAAATGCTTTCTGAAGACTCTTTTTTTCTTAATTGGAGATGTCTGTAATATGTAAATTTGTTCCTAAAAATTGTCAGAATTCTGTAACCTAACTTTTAAATGATTAAAATAAAATAATAAATACAGCTGAATTTCATTAAAAACAGAATTGTGAATTTAGCATTTCCACAAGTAGTAATATAAAAGCAATGCTTCTAAACGTCTTCTCGAATAAAAAAGATATCTTTTAGTTATTGACATTCAAAAACTTAGCAGTATTTTTATATGGCCTCTCTTACTGTTTTTTAATAGCTTAAATAATTTTGAGTTATTAGGATAATTTTTTTTTTAATTTGTCCATGGAAATTTTTTTTCTGTTCGATTTGTGTAAAAATTTGTGTTTTATAACTTTGAGTAAAAGTTACATATTATGGAGATCTGAACCTTTTTATATGATTATAAGTAAAAACTATTGCATATTGTCAATAGTTTTTATATTTCTTTGTTTACTTTATTTGATTAATTTCTTAAATTGGAAAAATGGATGTATAGTCATCTCTTCAGAAGATTTTTAGTTAATAGTCTTTTTGAAAACCCTTGTGTCTGTAAATTATTTACCAATTCCTCTCCCCCCCAATGGCAAGCCTAAGACATCCATAGATGTTGGCCACTACTAAGGCTGAAAGCGGTACTCACTTTATTATGGAGGAACCTAATAGGTGGATCATCTTTGAGGGGATGGACAAATTACATTCATGACTTCTCCAGGAATTGAACCCGGGTTCTTTGGTATGACAGTCAGAGTGTGACTAACCAACCACTTTCTTGCCTGAGCAGCTATTTTACTAAGTAAGACAGATAAAAAAACTATCTACTACAAAAAAGTATTTTTTCATCGAGTTAAATAATTTGCAGTGCATTATCCCCCCTTATCAGTAAACTTGTGTGTGGGCATCCTGAACAGTCTTCAAAATTTCTTGTCTTTTGTTAAACTCACTCTGCATCATGAATTATGTGTATTGTTATTAAAATTATATTTGGCTTCATTAATTCAAACAAAGTATAACTATGTAAGCATATCAGTTGAAGACAGAGCTAGCTTATCAGGATGGTTATCTAGTAAAATTACTTCCTTGTTAAAGAAAAATTATCTAATCATGTAGGTGTGTGCAATTCCCATAGGAAGCATTAATGAAATTCTACCTGAGATTATATATACACTGGTGTGCAAAAATTAAGGACGAGACGGTTTTTTCAATATAACTTTGTACAAAAGCTTTCCAAATCAACACATTTAATACCGTAAGATCCCCAATACGTAAGGACATGAGTAATGTAAGCAACACTTACTAAAAGAGAAATCAGAGGGATAAAAAAGAAGCTTTATTGAAAAAGTAGCATGGAGCGCAATGCGACTGAAGGCCGAAACATCCCTGTGATGGGTGTCCAGCAAGAAACATCCGGTCTTTAATAGGGGATATGATCTCCCCTGACTGCTAGGCAGGTTTCACATCATTTGTGCATGCTGGATATGTGGTTGTTAATGAGCTGTTGAGACACTGCTGCTCGTTCCTCTTGTAGCACCAATCGCAGTTTCGGAATCGTTACTGGCGATAAGTTACGTGCTGCCACGGGTCTCCCTAGTAAGTTCCGTACATGCTTGACGGGATTTAGATCCAGAGACCTTGCCGACCAATCCATGTGTTCAATATCTTCACTCTCCAACAGCTCTTCGACAGTAACTGTGCGATGAGGTGGAGCGTTGTCGTCCATGAAGAGGAACTGAGGACCCATAGCCCTTGTGAAAAGACGCATGTAAGGAAGAAGAACCTCGTTACAATAGCAGTCCCAGGTGACGAACCTCCTTGGGAGATATGAAGGTCGGTCCGGCTACCAAGCATTATGTCTGCTCGAACGAGAACTCCGCGACCTCCAAAACAGTCCCTTTTGATGATGTTGAAGGGGTTATTGCGTGTTCCCCGCTCTGTCCAGATGTGTATGTGTCTAGAATCGCAACTCAGACTAAATCTGCTCTCATCTGTAAAGAGTACTCATCCCCATTCATTGTCTCTCCAATTCCGGTGTTCCCGGTACCACAGAGAACGCCTTCTCCGATGGGCAGGCGTTAGAGGTACACACCGTACAGGGTGTCGTGCAAACAGATCACCACCGTGCAGTCTTCTGGCCACAGTAAAACGTGATATCGGTCGTCCAGTCGCCTGTGTCGTGTGTCTAGTGATTTCTCCCACTGGCGGCCGCCTGTTTCTTCTGGCCTGTAAGGCAATATACTGGTCATCTGCGGGTGTGGTTCCTCGTGGACGACCACTACTAAACCCCCAGATAGCTGTTCCTGTAGTTTGAAATTGTCTCCAAAGTCATGAAACGATGCTGTGAGCAATTCCGAACTCTGCAGCCACACTTGTCACACTGCGGCCTTCCTCCAACTTCCCAATGATTCGACCTCGGGTAAAAGCATCCAGATGTCGTCTAACAGATTGATTATTCGCCATTTCTCGCTGAGGCAGCAACTCGGTGTGATTTTAACTGTTATACGGCGTGCAATCTCTTTGCCAGAAATACTGATCTTACACCGACAACATGTTTTATACTACTCAGACACTCCCCCATTACGTCTACCTGCATATCTGCGCATGTGCTACCGTACATCAGCTTACTTAATCTCCTGATTGGTCTTTCTGTCTGCTCTGCCTCTTCGTTTAGCTGATATGCTAATTTTTCAACTTCGTCCTTAATTTTTGCACACCAGTGTATATATATAGAGAGAGAGGTACATGCAGGAAGTAGGAAAAAATGTGCATTGAAAATGTCATGATATTACATTTTTTTGTCAATGAATGAAATGATATGACTTTTACTTTTTTACTAACATACTTTTTGCAATAAAGATGTTTTGATTTGTAATTCATATAAGAGTCGAACAAAACTGTTCTTTTGAAGTGAACGGTTGGCTTACTGATGTGAATTGATTCTTTTTTTTATAAATTACCACTCACTAACCTTGATGAAAAAGATCCAGAACGAGGTGTGAATCAAGCAATTAGCGAGGATGAAGTGAAGCATGGAAACAATCAAATGAGCAGTGGGATTGGAACTGGTTAGCGAGGTCAGAGCAAAAAGAATCAAGTGAACCATGAGATGGGAAGTATCGATTGAAACAAACGCTGACTCCCCGAACTGATTTCTTTCAGCTGTAGTTTTGAGAGTCCCTAAAATGTTCTCTGTATCCAGAACCAAGACTAAAATTCTAGAATAAAAATTTTTTAAAAAGTTGGGAAATGATAAAAATTAAACTCACTTGTAACATGCCAGTATAAAAATTTTTTTTCTTCACTAAAATGATAGAGAACTTACCTGGCATGCTTCCAACTTCTTTCCCCTCCTTTTTTTGCGAATCAGCCATTTACTCCCTCAGCTCTGTGAACCAGTTCATAAATGAATTGTAAATCTCTTTTCCTGTTGTATTTCATTCATTAATTCATTCAGTAAAGTTATTTGGTTTTTTGAATCAGTTTGGGAGTGGATTGTCCCACTCCAATTCGTAAATGTGTGTGTGTATATATTTTATTTTACATTAAGTTTATGCAGTGTACTTGTTGAGATATAAAACAGATTTTAAATTATTTTACTTTTCAATTTAGTAAATATATTTTCATTATAGAACACATTCAACATTTAATATTAAATAATAATAAGCAAAAGAAGTTTTCTCTATGTATTTTATAACTTCAGAATTATTTGAGTTTACTTGTATTAATCAAAACTCTGAGGTACATTTAGGAAAATGAACATTAGGAGTAAAGTAAGAAAAGATCTAATCATCCCAGTAAACAAGAAAGGCATTGCTTTCCTATGGAAAATATTATAGCTCTGGTGTGCTTTTTATCAACTAATAAAACATACAAAAAATATATAGTCAAAATTCAGTTTATTAAAAATAATTAACAGTTCTGAAGAGTAGTATTTTGTGTAACATATGAACAATATTTTCCATTAATATATCTTGCAAGCTCTTCAATTCGGTGTTCAATATAAATTTTGTTACTTCATTATTTTTTTTTCCAGATACAGCTATTACTTTTTATATAAAATACTTCTTCAAATACTTATAATTCATTTGTATCACATAATTATTATTTTATAATCTTTAAAATATTTAATCAATGATTTCATAACATAGGAACAATAAAACTTGGCAATATTACCATTAGATCAATAATAAAAACAGCATGAAATTGTATTAACATTTCTGTAATTTATGCAATACTGTTTTTGTAATGTGTTCATTTAATGAAAAAAAATTAAACATAATATGAATTTATTCAAAATGATAGTTCATTTATAAATAAGCTACAACTGCATTAATTTACTTGTTCAGGAGGATATATTTTAATTGTATTATTTAGAAAACAAATGAATAAACTTGTTTCTGAATAAGCACATTTATATATCTACACATAAAATATAAAATGAATTCAAAATCGAATAAAATTAGCTGTTAATGGATTGTTAATTGAAACTGTTTTCATAAAAAGATTTTCAAAGCAGATAAAGTAAAAATATTTAATAAAATAAAACAACTCTGAAAGCAGATAACAACTATTTGTGAAAGTACTAACAAAACTGTATGTTCTAAACATTAGCAGGAGGGGAAAAAATTAGCCTGCAGTCTGAAGTGAATTAGTTTGATAGAAAAAATAGGACTTCATTAATGCATGACTATAAGTCACCTAGTCATAAAGCTAGGATATATTGAAATTCATATTAGACTAAAAAACAGATACAAAATTATCAAGATGATGATCAAAATTTATCCATTATTACATCCCAAATTCCAACTTTTAATAAACTATGTAAAATTTGTATTCAAATAATTGTTACTATTAAGAAAGCCATTTTGATTTTTCTGAAATATGAAGTGGATGTATTAGGTAGTTTCATATTGTGAGTATTTAGTTGAAGTTTATCTTATTGATTTCTTATTGTGTGTGTATATATACATACAAAAATAAATTATGTATATATAATTGTTTTTTTATCCAGAAAATATTAAACCAGTCAAATGTAAACAATTAAAAAATTATGTAAAAAATACATCCTTATTTTGGTATAGGTTTTAGATAAAACTCTGTTAGTTTCAAGGGTGATCAGACTCAGAACCTTGTTCATCAAAGAAAAAAAAAATCTACTAAAAGAAGAGAGATCTGTGCCTGATTGTCCTTGACACTGATAAAGATTATTTATTCAAAACCTGTGCAATATAAGGTTGCTTTTTTATCCACAATTTTAAATTTTACTCTGCCATGTTTCTCTTTCCTTTGACTGTAAACTATTTTATCAATAACAGGATCATGGACATATAAATTTGAATATAATTTCCGATTTCAACAGAAATATTTAATTCTTTATTGACAAGTATACTGTTAACTTAATAGTATAAAATGAATATATAATAAACTGATGGGGGGGAATCAACTTCTAAAAACTTGCCTGAATTAGATCTTTTCTCCATTTCCTTCAGGTCTATTTTTCTGTTTTATGTTCTGATCTCAGCATTTGCAACAATCTTGAAATGTCCTCTAAATGCCTATTCATTCATTAATGTCTAGGAGCATCTGCAATTTGATCTGAGTATGCTTTATGGAGTGAAGATAATGATCTTTAAATTTGGATTTCTGTTTTGGAAATAATGATCTTGAGATCTACAGTTGATCTCATGAAAGAGAATCCTAGATTTCTCAAGAACGATGTGGCTAAGAAAAGCTGGAAATGCAAAGAAGATGCTTTTATTTATTTTTTTTTAATGAGGCGAGGATATGAAAGAGGCTATGCACTAACAATTTGTCTTTTCTTGTATGTATAATCAACGCTTTATTATGGTACTTTAATAAGAAAGGGCAGACTCAACAATGGAGTGTTAGGTATTAATTACTTTATCACAATAAAGCACCAAGATACGATGGTCTGAATGTGTAACAGTGTATGTGGTAGAAATGAAACTTACAGCTGTTGCTCATTTCCTTTATTTGTCAGATGTGGCATTTGCAACTTTCTAATTTTTGAGATTAAAATTTGAATTTAAGGATAACCACTTTATAAAGGATATTCAGACAAAACTGCAAATAGTACTAGACACACTTCAAATTTTAATTATGGTAAAAAACTGGGATCATGGGTTTAATACAAAAGTAGACTGCTTTGAAGAGGCTGAAAACCAGATTTAATTTAGTTAAGTTTTCAAAATTAGATTTGCTCTCTTTATGTTTTAGCCTGGTAATTATTATTCTGTAATATATTAAATTAATTATTTAAACTGATGGTTATGTGTCGCTAATGATACTGGATTATCAGAATATTCCCATAACGATTGTTTTCAAATCATGTGCAAACATAACTTTTCATGATATATTTTCTACTATCAGTTGATTAAAATTTGCATTTTATATTGAACTTCTTATATCTGAAATTCAGCGAAATATATATTCACCGAAAAATATATTTTATATGATATTTAATGTTATGGTAATTCATGGCCTCTAGCTATATGCTGATGAGCTTGAATTCAAACATGGGTAAGACATAAGCATTTGTGACATCTTTGCAGAATTTATATAGTGCAAGACAACATCATTATGTGTATAATTGTCACAATTAAAATAATCAACTTCACTCTGAATGTCCAAACATGAATCATATTGTGCAAAGCATTTGCAGTGCATATTCAGTTTTAATAAATTAACAGTTCAGGAACTTTTCATTCACCCTGTTATTGCTTTACCAAAATAAGTTAAATACGTTTTATGAAAAATAATTCTACGCTGTTGAAGAACTTTGTCATCATCTTTATATACCTCCTAAGATAATATAAAACTGAAATTGAGTAAAATATTGCAGTATTCAAAACTGATAAATAGCTAAACTCATTTTAAAAAAATTCTTAAAATACATGTTATTAAATAGTATATAAATAATAATAATTTGTTATAACAAATTAAATGTTTTTAAACATTATAAAAAATAGATATATTGCATCTTAAAAATATACAGTACTTCTTTAGTTTAGTAAAAATTTTGATTTAAACTATTAAATAAGTGATCTTGCATATATATTAGAGATTTCTTTACATATTTAAACACTTATATTTATCAGTTAAAAAGAATCACACAAAACAAACACAGAAAAATAATTTGATTATCACTATAAAATTCTTTCAGGATATGTGTTGTCATATATATATATATATATTTGTTGACATATATCACATATGAATATTGTACAACTAAGGTAAAACAAAACAAAGAGAAAAAAAAACATTATCCCCAGAAAAGTAGACCTTGAAACAATAATAAACAAATAAAACAATGAAATATTCACAATGATAGGACGAATGGAATGTATCACAAAGGTTTTTGCACTTCACTTGGAAACAAATAATACTTCTGTGTGATGAAGATTATGAATCATTAAACAATGAATAACTAAGCTGTACTGAACTTGGGTGGAAAAATAGTCCTCCACACAAAAAATAATTCATTTTGAAATAACATGTAAAAAAAGTTCTGCTCTTTCAATAGATCCCAGATTAGTATGCAAGTCCAAGTCTTTTGCTAATCTTTCAAGATGGGTAAAATGGCACATTCATAGTAGAAATTTAATTATCTACTGAACTTGTGTTATCAGCACATTTAGTTTGATCTGTGACTTTGCATTTTCAAAAGTTGGTAAGTACAAATTTTACATTATTTGTCACATGCCCTTTGAAAAACAAGGATAAATTCAATGAAGGAGTGACCTAGCTCAGTAGCAGGTAACGAACATGGCTGCAAAGAGTAGAAAAATATAAATTATAATACAGTGAACAATACTTTGTATTATGAAATAATATACTTTCTGAATATAGCATCTTTTTCAAAATGTTTTACACGAAGGAATAGACATGCTTGGTCATACGATTTGCATAATATATTTGTTTAGTATGTTGAAAACGTTCAATAAGAAAGGTAAGTAAATACTCTAAATACCATGCCAAAGCTAAAACCAAATAAATATGATTTCTTTAATATAAAAGTTAAATGATGAATTATCTTAATAAATATTTTTAAATATTATACCATGCGTGTGATTATGCGTGTAAAATGGGTATGATTTTAAGAGGGTAACAGTTTTTTATTTTAACAAATATGATAATACAGAAATATAAAATGTATGTTGTTATTAAAAGAATCATTTTCTTCTGTGAATAAAATAAGTTCTTTTGGTGTTTAATTTTGCATGAGCTTCAATTTGCTTTTGAAAGAAAATGCTTAATATTACTTAATAATATATTTTCCAAATTACAGTAAAACTATAAATCTGCATAAATTTGCTGTTTTCATGTGCATTTCCTGTTGTTATTATTTTGATATTTTATACTGTGCTAAAAGAGAGAAATGCATACTTTATAACAGGAGTCCCCAAACTATGGCCTGAGAGTGTCATTAATCTGGCCCGTGACAGCTAATGGCTTACTGTTGTTATTGTTGCTGTGATAAGTTGGATAAAAAACACAGAATAATAATAACTCTGTTTTATTTACTTGCTAGGTAAAGCTTAATGACAAGCGTCCACTTGTAAAAATAATAATGAGATTTATGTAACTGTGATTTTCCACTGGAGTTTGTAGTTGTGGACCAATTTTACTTGTATGAATTATTAAAAGAGACTTAAGATGATCATCGGTTAACTTAGATCTATAAACATTCTTTGTGTACTTCATTTTGGGGAATGTTTTCTCACACAAGGAAGTAGTACCAAAAACAGAAAACAGCCCACGAGCAAATTTATGGAAATTATCAAATTGTACCAGTGGAAGACTCTTATAAAAAATTCCAACAAAGATGAGTTTTGATATTTGTTCTTAATTATATGACTACACTGTAAATCAGTAATTTTAATTTGAAGTTTTGGGACTAGGGTTTCAATATGAGTATCAAAAGGATTTTGAAAAATCTTAATTTAATTCGCTATGACATCAAAGTCTGAGAAATGAGTATCAAAATTTATCTTCAAAGCACCCAAAGCTTCGATTACAAAATCGACAGGAAATTCAGCCTTGGTAGTATGGTGGAGTATTTAGGAAATTCAGCCTTGGTAGTATGGTGGAGCATTTTACATATGTTGAAACATTTTGTACGTAATCATGATTGAAATAGTATTATTTTCTGCTGGAACGATTTGATATTAGTGTATAAATCACGGAGAAGCTTCTATTCTCCTTGTAATCTCAAATTCCAATGCAAACTTAAACAGCCATTCGCTTTTTTATAATTCAGTAAAGGGGCGATGCTTTTTGTTAAAAAAAATTTCAATCACTGCTCAAAGTTCAAAAAAGCGTTGAAGGACTTTTTGGCAAATAAGCCAGCATACTCGTTTTCTCCAATCTCTTCAATAAACTCGTGAAATTGTCAGTGATTCAGCCCAGTGGATCTGAAGGAATTAACAACTAAGACGACTGGTTTTAGAACTTCAAACATATCCAAACATTTCCTGCACAAGGATTGTTGATGAATGATACAATGTAAGACTAATGGTTTTGAACCACTGTTATTTTCTACAGCTTTTGACACAAGAGCAGCCACTCCTTTATTTTTACCACATATGTTTCTGCCTCCACCAGTTGTAATAGACTCCAAGTTGTCCATCCAAGGTTCTTTTTATTAATGACATTTTTAACTCTCTGAAAAACATCTTTCAAGAAGTTCTTCATACACTTCATTGCTTTATCTCCTCCTCAAATAAAAATCAGCACCTGATCAGTGAGTCATTCAAGGCCAGAGAAAACCACTCAAGATGTCCATTTTTGTCAGACAGTTGAGATGACATATTTTCTGCAGTGTCAACTACCCTCCGAGGAATCATAAGATCTGTTTTTAGGCCAAGTGGATCGGGTCATTTTCCTGTCATTTGTAACCTCCGAGCCACGGTATTTGCTGACAAACTGACAGTTTTGAATAAATTTACCTTTTGGGGTACATTTCTTCAGCTAGTGCAAGTTACATGTTCTTTGATCATTTTCCCATAGGTGAATGGTTTTCGACATTTGGGGATTTCAAGAGCCACACGAAAGCTGGCACAAGTTGCAGCGTCTTGTTCAGTATTGTCTTTCGTAAACAAATATTGCTGCACTTACAATCTGCACTTCAGAGCTTCAAATTTTTCTGTCTGCAAACCTCCTGTATATTTTGAAAATGTTTTGTTTCATAATGTTGTTTAATGCTATATTCTTTGAGAACTAGTTTGGTTTCATTGCAGATAAAAAACAATGCCTTATTACTGGAGTGAATCATGAAATATTGAAAGTTTGATTGATCTTTGAATGTTCTGCACTTACTGTCCATTTTTCACTTCTTTTTCATATTACTATATCACGCACAAAAACAACAAGTCAAATCAAAGTTATGTTCGTATGGGCGGTTTGAAGATTGGCTTTTAAACAGGGTTATGCACTACTTTATTTCACAACAGACAGCTTTGCTTCCTGCACCTTCCCTAGAATGTTGAATTGCTATACTGTGCTTTTTGAAAGGACTACCAGTGCCAACTGTTAGCAGTTAGTGTATAGAGGATACTATCTTTTTCTGCTTTTGACCACCAGATATCCAGAAAATTAAAACGGTTTTGGCCCTTGGAACTTACTTGAGTAATCAGTATGGCCCTATGACTGGAAAATTTGGAGACAGTTGCTCTATAACATGCATGTAAAAAAATTATCTATCTGTTATGTATTTCATAGAATGCCACCCCCCTCTTTTTTTTCCAAAATACATATGTAATTTTCTTGAAACTTCAATTCTGTAAATTCATATTTTTGGTAATGAGAATATCCTCAAAATTTATGGTAAATTTTTCACTGTTCATTTCAAAAGTTTAAGAAATTTTAACTTCATATCTATAGGTAAATTATAGATGCCCACCCAATGTCCCAGCACTAAACACTGGTAATTTGATATGGGCTCAAATGTGGATGAATGGACAGACATTACCAACCATTTTCTTACATCAACCTCTTTTATTAAAAGAATGGTTTGTGTCATTAACTCTCTTTAATTTTTTATCTGTAACATACTGCATACAATGTAATCATAATACAACTAATTGCATATAAATAAATTAAAGATAAGAATTAAGAGTATAAACAAAAGTTTTGAAAAAAATAGATGAGATTAGTGTTTTATTATTTTTAATTTTACAAATATAAACAAGTTTTCAGAAACAAATTCACAAACTGTTCACAAAAGTTTGATTTTAATTAAGGTACTGATGCAGTTTTCTTAATATCTGGCACAATATTGCTTAAATTAATTCCTAATATTCAACATCCTTAATTTTTAAATCATCTCATTCAAAAATATTCAACCTGTTTCTTGTTTTCTAATTACTGACTTGATTGAAGCCCCCTTTTACTAAGAAGAGGAGAAAATCAATAATATTGGTTCAATAAGAACTTTTATTTTGGGACAGTTCTCTTGGATGATATTTAAATTGTTTTGAAATAAGACTTGTGCTTGAACATCCTCCTTCAGTGCAATCAACTCTGTTGTATCAAGATCAAATATATCAGCCAGGCTGGCACATTTAAATTTTCTAAATTTTTCAAGTGGCTTTATATAACAATTCCTCTCCTCTAAAGAAGTTTTGCATTCATTGTATTTTTTGGCTTGTCTACCTGCATCTTCCTTTTTCATATTGCTCTTATTGCTTAAAAAACATATTCTAAAAACTGTATTGATTTTTAAAGTATATTAAATAATTTTTATCTATTTTCCTGTTATTGTTTATTTTGGGTTTTTTCTTACTACATAATATAGCTTTAATATCATGAAATTAATTATCAATTTTATTTATTTATTTGATTATCAATGGCATCTTGTTTATGCAAATAAATTGCCAGTACATTATTTTATTGTCAACCCCTTGTTCATCATGGACCTCCTTTAAAATTTCATCAATCCCCATTGGGTCAATACCATTGGGAACTCCTGCTTCAGGCTGTGTGTGCTTTGCCATAATTAAAATGAAAAAAATCTGAGGTGTACACCATGACTTCCTTGTACGGAATATTAAATTATATGCATTTTTTCCTGCACTTCATTTAAACATTTTCTCGAATTTCATTATATATATATTCCTCATTCAATTAATTCAGTTCTCACTTCATGGCAAGGCAAAATACATAAAAACTCAAAATATTTTTATTAAAAATTTAAAAATATAGAACACCAAATACAATTAAAACAATTAAAAAACAATTTTTACAATTAAAATTACAGTTTCTATGCAAAAACAAACAATTCAGCTAGCAGGCAAGAAAGCAGATTTTTTGGTGCACAAAACTAAGTTTCCTTTTGGTCCCACTCAGCAAAAAGACATTGAAGTTGCAGAAAGACTTAATTTACTATTTTGCTAAGTTTCAAATGTAAACAAATATGGCTGCTACAGTAAAGGAAAAAAATTAGTCTTAGCCACGCTTAAACAACTTTTGATAATTTTACAACTATTTCATGCAAATTAACTAAAGGCATAAAAACCTTAACTGGAAGATAAGAAAAACATCAATTCAATCATTTTGAAAGATATAAGAATAAACAAAACTCAGCTCACTGAGCTGAGTAACAAGAGTAGGTATATATATATATATAAATTTATATACTTTTGGTGTGGCCGATTGCAACCAAAATAGGAGGTGCACAAATACATATTATAGCAGTCCCATATACAAAATTTCAACGTTCTGAGGTTACTAATTTTTGAGTTATGCGATATACATACATACACACGTATGTACGGTACAGATGCCACCAAAAAAATCTCTTCTGAATCTATTTTAAATCAATTTTGTAATTCATTTGGGGAAAAATAATCCTTTACTCTGCCCTTACATACAGTTGTCATGCAAAAACATTATTAAATTGTATTTGGTAATGGTCAAAATGTGTATTTTTGTTGAAATATGATACCTGGAATTTGTCGTGATTACAATACTTCCTTTACTTCATATAAGGAAGTAAAAATCTATTATTATGTTATTACAGTACTTTAAGTTAACTCCATTTTCGAGTACACTTCAAACATTAACAAAGCAGCAATATAAAATAATACGCATTATTTTTACTGATGGGTTTAATATGAATACACACTTACCGTATCTGAACCCTGAACAGCTCGTGCTTGAACTCTGAATCTGTACGTACTATGTAGATATAGACCTACTGGCAACCTCCAGCTTGGATCCACTTCCTATTATGTAAATCATATCTTTTAATAAAATCCATCAAATAATGTACATGCTGTTTGATACATATATAAAATATGAAAGTAAAATTATTATTATTATTTTCATAAGATCTATCCATGCTGAAATCAAACTTTTATTGAAAATGCTGGCTAACCTAGTAAATTAAACATAAGTAATAGAGACCTATGACTCATCTTTTGATTGGGGAAACAATTATGTTGAAAACAAGTACATACTTTAAAAGTTTGTTTTTCATACTTTTGAACGGTTTTGAATGATTTAGAAATTATTTTTGGTTGATATGAAATTTCCACTTATATGAAAATATAATTTGATTATAGTATCAGTGGGAAAATGATTGAATGAATTCAAATATGTTTTAAAAATACTATAGTATTCCTAAACATTCCAAAATATCAGTATGGTTATGTGAAATATATATACAGTTCTAAATATTACATAATGGAATATGCATGTAGCACATATACATAAGATGATTGATAAATTATTTACAATAAGGCATTATCAGTATTAAATGATGGGTTGTGTGTATTCACTTATGTACATTTTCATAAAATTTCTTTTCGTTACATATGAAAGAACTTTTTTTTTTGGAGGGGGTGATTTTAACTTAACCCCTAGAGACAATACAGCAATAAAAGTATACCACAATTAAAAAATGCCTGTGTTGTAGTGTTAGAGTTTCAAGAAATAACAGAAACAATACAAATTTTGCTTTCCAAAAGACACTACAAAAGCAATAAAATATCAGTCTACATCATGTATATGTTCAAGGTCAGGACTGTTATGTGGAAACAATATATCCTTTTGATTTAGACAGAAATGGAGGGAATTTGACTGGTCTTTTTTGAATATCTGTGTTCATCATATTTTGACACTTATGAACAATTCATTTATTTATTTAAAAATATATTGTTGACTTTAATAATCCAAAAATGAGTCAACGGAGATGGGGGTGCAGCTGCATAAAATTCATATAATTTTTAAGATATTGTTTCTCAATTATTGTAATAATTCATTTTTCTATTAAGATTTACATACCTAAATAATAAAATAGTTTTAAGAAAAAATAAATTAACCTATCAAAACATTTTACAGTATTCAATTTATCCTGGCATTTCCTCTTCTAGTGTCCCTCCCCCTTCGGCTGTACTGAAATATGCATAGAACACTGTGTAACACTGACATTAAAATGACAAATTTATTTGAAAGATAATTAATAATTGATTTAATTTAGATCTACAATACAAAAATGACATATATATATTGTTCTCACTTTGGAAAATAGAGTTAATATTTTAACATAATGCTTAATCATTAAGTTTAAATACAGCATTAAATTATTTAAAATAAATCATACCATTGATATACAAAAGTGTATCAATTTACCTCTGTCAGATTTTGTTCCCTGATATAATCATGTGGTAAATCACCAGCACCATTTTGAGGTACTGGGCACCCAACAGGCTTTGTATCTGGCTGGCAATGATCAACGATTAGAGGCACAGCAAGGCTGTAATATGAAATATAACACTAAAGATATTTTATATCTAGTGGAATATAAGATTTGAATTAGAAAAATGACTTAAGCAATATCTTTAAATGATTTTATGCACAGTATAATATTTATTAATACAGATAAAAACTCTTGTATTTTCTTAAAATCATTTGTACTGAATTCAAAATTAATATTTAAGCTCTTCTTCTTCATAAGCTCCACATCCTGTTACAGGCCAAGGCTATCTCTACAACTTTCCTTCACCTGACCCCATTCGGCACAACAGCCCTCCATTGGTTAACATCTTTAATTTGCTAGTGATTTAAAAAGAAAAGGCCTTAAAATAATGCAAAGAAGTATGTGTTGTGTCACAAATTAATTGTGTTTTAAGGTTTTAATTTTAAATGAAGATATTTGGATTTATTTCTTCATGTTGCTAGTTCTCATGGTTTGAATATCTGAATGCAGGCAATATGTGACTTAGTTCTTTTTCTCCTCAGCATCTGTTTTGGGGCTAGTAAAAACAAGGAGTTGTTATAATTTCCAGTATCACTGTCTTCATTTTCGCCTCTTGTTGTTTTGAGACAGAGAAGCTTCAATTTTGAAAATAAATTTCACTTTTTGGTAGTGAGGGGCTTCATTAGTGACTGGATGCGTTTTTGTTAGCTAGCAATTAAAAGATGGAAAGTGAGGATTTCCATTTTGAAAGAAAAGCGGTTGAATTTTCTTTCTCATCTGTTTGCGTGACTTACTGATGGGGGTCAAGATGAGCCATTGTTGATGACAGTTTGTTTGTGTTGATGTGAGGGGAAATCTTTTCACACTGTATTGGTCAGGCATAATTTTATGGTAACTTTCAACCTATGATATTTTGATTGGGTAAGAAACCCGAGATTTCTTCAGACTTTGTATGAGGGTAGAATTCAGATTTGGCTGAAATTTCTAGAGTGTAAGAAAGGAGAAGCAGCACCTCCCTTGTCCAGTAAGTCATCCTAACCCTATTTTAACAGCCATATTTTCCCAGCCACTGGTGAAAACATGCATTTTTGATGGAATTCAGCTTTTGCAGGCTGAAACAATCTCTGTCCCAGAATTTTGATCATCATTGCTAATGCAAAAGGAAAGCTCTAGGTTGGCTATTCAGAAGGAGAATGAATCTCGCTAAAGAGAGAAAAATGAAGAAATTTAATTTTGTCTTATTAAAAAAGTGGGATGTCATACGGGATTGAGATGTCCTGTTTCCTAGAGAAAAAGTTCCCCCACCCCCAGTCTGCCTTGTTTTGATGTGGCTGTTAAAAAGCCTATTCTTTGATTTTGTATGATGCATCTTTGGTTTCTGGTATCTTCTGCTTTCACTTTCTTTGACAGCTGTAAATGAGCTGGACTTGCTTTGTATCATATCACATTCTTGCTAAAGATGATGAAATTAAAGTTGAGGATTATCAACTTTCTGTAATATGGATAGTCCATGGTGTTACTGCATTCTTCCCTTCAGAGACTGATGGACCTATCTACCTTGTGAAAATTGTAGAAAGATGGCTGATTCTACTGAGGCTTATTGAGATTTGTTCAATAAAGTGAGTTGCTGTTGTATTATTTTCTTACATCATTTTTTTTTTATTATCAAGTTTATTTCTTAAATTAATTGGCATAAAAGGAATTTTAAATTATGTAATTAATTGGAAATGGAATATACATAAATGATTTTAATTATTCTAAAGGAAAAGGATATGGATTAATTATAATGTCTTATAGTAATTTGATAATGATTTGAAATCTATAGGCAAAGTATTTGAATGCTGTAGAAACAACTGAATACGAACATTTTAAGGGTTGTTTAGTCCAGATAAATTTAATTAAGTAAAAGAAAGGCAAATATCTGTTCAAATATCAAAGAAACAAAAAGAAGAAATGTTCAAAATTTTTTTAAATAACCATATAAGTATGTTTAAGTCTGTTGTCTATTTTTGATATAAATTACACTTGTATTAGAAATGATTTTGAATTAATATTGAACCAGTGGATGTAGGGGTAGTCTAGCCAGCTATCTTAATTTATGTTAACAGATAATGAATAAATGTATCTAATGGTTAACTCTTGAATTTATATATATATAAATTCAAGTTTTTTTTAATAATTTTGAAGTGCAGAGGAAAGACACTGGAACTTTTAGTAACTTTCAATAGTCGAGTGGAAAGATGGAAGAAGATGTTGACACAATCCAAGTTCAGCTAATCACAATCTTTATTTTTTACGTATATCAAATTATCCTTTTGCAGACAAGATATTTCTTAATTATAATAGAATACAATAAGTTCCATTTTAAAGTATGACGTCATCTTAGGCAAATAAGCAGCAGCATGGAAAAAGAGCGGTTGCCAGCAGGAAAACCTAATCAAAAGAGAACGCAGCAGTACAGCATATGCGAAAGAGAACACAGAGGTTCAAAGGAAGAAGGGAGGAAATGATAGCTTCAGTTCAAGTTAGAGAAAGTTTTGGTTTAGAATCATTTGATTAGGGAGGAGGTATCTGCATTAAAACGTTACATAACATGGAAAAATCTCGAATTTGGGAGAACAGATGAACTAAGGGGGAGAGCACCAAATTTAGAATGTTAATTTTGAGGTTGCCAATTATTTTTAAAGCAGCTATCATAGTTTGTTATATCTTGCATATATATATATATATATACATATATCGGTCTACTATGGTCACTCCAGTTGCGTGGCAATAGTCTTTTTTTAAAAAAAATACACAATGCAAATTAAAAGTACTAACACTCATTTAGATGATTTATTGAAAATATAAAGTGCTGCAAAATTAATGAACTATTATCGAATTTATTGTATTATTACTATTTTCTTGAATTGGATTGATCAATCTTAGTAGGATATTTTCTTCCATGGTGTTTTGTGCGGTTGTGTATTAATGCATTGAATTTTTAGCTATCTTTAAAGTTAGAAATTATTATGTATTTAGTTGTGATGACTCGAGATAATAGTATCTTTAAGGGACATAGCATACTTAAGGAATTGGGTAATGAAATGATATTGCATTATTTGTGGAAAACATAAGTTTTCATATTTAATATCAAAACACCTGAGAATATTTATTCCTATTTACTTTCAGGTTATAGAATTAATAAGTTTGAATTTGAATTGAATAACTTCTGAAGTTATTTAATTATTGACTTAATATAGTATTTAAGATCCATCATCCACTTCCTCATAGTATAAGAGCTTAAGTTTCATTCTCTTTTAGTCGCTACTGGTACAGAGAAAGTTATTCAATTTAGCTTAAAATAAAGTATAAATTTTATTTAATTTAATTTTTTCCTTCTACAACATGCTTCTATACTGGCCATTCTGTAAATTCCTAAGAATGTTATGAAAATTTGAAATAGAAGCAAAATACAATGATCCTGAATGGATGTTTTATGAGTACTAACTATATTTCTGGTAATAAAGTTTTTACGCTATCTTCATATTTTTCCTCTGTTACTAAAAAGTTAACACTAGGAATAAAATCACTAGCCACTAAGAAAAAGTCTTCAAACCTGGAGTGAAAACTTTAATGTCAAAGATGTATTGGCAAAGAGAAAATCCTTTCACCAAGCAGTACAAATACAACTGGATGTTATGAAGTAATTTGTGAAGGCACTGACAAAAAAATGGTAATTACTTTAAAGACCTTTGTGAAAAGTTTCACCTCCTATAAAAAGTCAAGTTAAAAGAAAGTAGTTTTTCTGA
This sequence comes from Stegodyphus mimosarum, assembly GCA_000611955.2. NCBI lineage: Eukaryota > Metazoa > Arthropoda > Arachnida > Araneae > Eresidae > Stegodyphus > Stegodyphus mimosarum. The sequence goes on from KK114968.1 coordinate 235,151, forward strand.
ATTGAATTTATACTGTACTGAAATATGCAAGAAACACTTAAATTTAATTATTAGAAAATTTATGCGAGTTTATTTTACAAAATATTAGTTGAAAGAAAGCCTTAAACATTTCGTGAGAAAACATGGAAGACTGGCTTGTTCTCAAAAAGATTTCCCAAGCTTTTGGATTACAATAAAGAATATGAGTATGCAACCATAATTCAAGATATCCCACAGAAATTCAAATCTTGGCCGCACAATAAATGTAAAACTTCATTTATAAGTTCACATGCTACAGAAAATCTTCATGCAGTCCATGAGAAGAAGTCCATGATCATGATCATTGGAATATTTGTATAATTGTAGACTACTGCTAGATGTTGCATTATAAAAATTCACTGTGTTAGATAAAAACAACATGCAAGGAATTTAACTAATTTTTCTTACATAAAAAGTTAGATCTTAAATTTTTTCCTTGCGAAAAGAATTGCCTAGTAAAATTGTTGTATTTAATTGTTTCTTCATTATTCAGTGTAAAAGGCTTTATAAGTATATTTACCAATCAAAAAAGGGTTAACACATATTCTTAAAAAATGTGCATAACAGGGGGAAGTCATTTTCAGATTCAACACTTTAGAATAGCTATAAATTCAGTTTTCACTAATATTATATTGTTCACATGATAATCATTAAAATTAAACATTTATATTTAAAATAAATAAAATTTCAGCATAAAAAATAAATCTATTGCATTATTTTATAATTAGTTGAAGCTAGTCTCCTTTTTAGCCTAAAGAGGCATTACCCCAGAAGGGCTATTAACACGTTTGCTGCCAACCACTAGTTATCTCATAGGTTGCTGGGCAGCGAACATGTTAATCTTGAAATAGCATTTTGCATGGAATCACTATAAAAGGCTAATTGTTGCCACCAATATTATCACCCTGAATTATATTTAAAGAAATTAAATAATGAAGAATCTGCATGAATGTATGTATGTTTCGAGCATTGTGAAAAAATAATGATAGCTAGAGCCATCAAATTTTGAATAACGTAGTCCTCCACCTGAATATAGGCACCTGGAAGCTTGAATCTTGAATTTTGTATTTGTTTTATTATCTGTTTCGTATTTTTTAAACTTTAACGAATTTTTTATTAAGAAACTCAACGATTTTAAAGTGAGCAATTTCAGCACACTGTACGGAATAAAATATTTTTATCTCCAGCGCATAAATCCTTCTATGGGAAATTCCAAAGATACGCTATTTTTAAATAGTTTTAGCTCAAACGGGCGTTAGCCCAAATGCTCTTGAAACATATATGTACGTGTAAATGGAAAAAAAACGCTCCTTTGAAACAATATAAAATTCGAAAGCTTTCGATTTTTTTTTTTTTTTCCATTTTAAGAAGAAAAAAGGAGAAAAGAAGATTAAAATACTTACTTAAATTGAAGTGTGAGGTATTCTTCCACCATATATTTAGACACAGGTATAAGGTAACTGAAGCGAGGACCAGTACGAAGAGCACACTGTAAAGTGTTACAGTACTCAAATCCAATTGTAGTATTCAATTCCAACAGCCTTAAATATTCTATTGATTTGGGTAAATCTAAGACAATAAATTGAAATTTATAATGTACACAGTAATATATTTCTTTTAAATAAATGTTTTTCATCAATAATATTAATTATTTATACTAAAAATAATCATAGCCTATGGGCTTATATGCCTGAAGCCATATGCACCTGAAAATGGCCCAAAACTAATTTTCAGATGCTCATTGGGCAGTGAATTTTGTATTTCTACTACGTGATAAATAATAAATAATTTTCATTTAATTAATAATGAAAATAGATTATAGTAATAAAGAAAAAATTTGATTAAAAAAAAGAGTAACTTTAATAAAAAAAATTATAAAAAGGAGATTTAATTATGCCTTTAATGAGGTAAACAACTCTTTGAAGTAAATATAACCTTACAACGTAAAAATTATTTTAATGTGTAATATTATATAAAATCACCATCTATTTAAAAAAAATCACCTTCTATTTCAAACTTTCTACAGTATTATTTAGAGTCCCTTAAATTTATAAAATACTGGAAAATACATATATACATCAGAAGGCAAATAACTGAGCCGGAGTTTTCTTTTACTTCAATAAAAATGCATTACATTTTGTTAAAGGCACACAATCAAAAATGTATTTCTAGATTGTATTAAAACTTATTCTATTAAACTTATTCTATTAGACTGTATTAAACTAAATTCTAGACTGTATTGTATTATCCTCCATCTGTTCTCTTAGGCAGATAGCCCTTGTATGTTTTGCCATATTCGAGTAACTTAAAGCATTTTTTAACCTTAACAAAAATCAGATACAGTTTATATTAAAAGAAATTTTTAAGCAGTTTCAAATGTTTAAAAAAAAAAGTAACTGCAAAATATTTTCAAGGATACCATGGAAAACTTTACCTTGGCTTTTTTTTTTTAATTTTTAAATTTTAATACAGGTACATTTCACGGTGGACACTGAGTATCAAATTTACTTTGGAAAGAAAATAAAAATAATTTATGATACATACGGGGAAAACAATGATGTTATAATAAAATCAACAGTTCAGAATGCTATTTAAAACATACTGAAAGTAAAAGTGTTTCCATATTGATGAGTCGAAACTGTCCAGAGCAGTTTTCTGTCCAACAAAAACTTCTGTAAGTGAATAAACTTCCACAAGTTTATCTTACTAATGAATAGGATTAAAAAGGCAATATATGAAAGTTGCAAAGAGTTTTGAGAATTGTTTAGATTTAATTATTTCACATTCTTGGAAATATATGACAGAATTAGTTTTGGTCAAAATGATACAATACATTTTAAGTTCGTGCCATTTTACTATATACATCTCACATTTATTTTCAATATTTAGGACAATACAAAGCTGCCACTAATGAAACCAATAATGCTGCATGTCATGTTGATATAACATCATACATCTAGAATTTGAGTACTTCAAAATAAGATCAAGTTCTAATTTAACCTTTCATATATACACTGATGAGACAAAACATTATGACCATACCCACATTTTTCAATGAACACATCTGGATCATCACATGGAGGGCACATGATTAAGTGGGAATGATATTTAACTGCTGCCGGAAAAGGTAAGGAATCATTCCTGCACTTACTTTTGAGAGTGATGGGAAAGGCTGCTGATCTAAGCGAGTTTGATAGAGGGCTGACTATAATGGCCCCAAAATTCGGAACTCATATCTCCAAAACTACACGACTGCCATTGTTACTTTTTATGCAAAATTGAATAAATGATGGTGAAACCAACAGTAGACGTCAAGATGTTGGATGCCCACGCGTCATCAAAGAAAAAGGATGTTGGAGACTGTCTCGCTTGGTACAGCAAAATCGGCGCCAAATAGTGGCTCACATGACAGCCCACTATAATACAAGTCCAAGTGCAAGTGTCTGGGAACACACAGTTCAGAAGACACTATGGTATGGGACTGTGCAGCAGATGTGCCACTTATGTGCCTCTGTTGACCAAATGTCATTGTCCACTATGCCTTCAGTGGGCCCAGGAACATTGAGACTGGACCATGGATAAATGGAAGACAGTTGCCTGGTCAGATAAAAAACGATTTTTCATTCATCACAACGATGGTCATGTCAGAGTATACCATCTTTCAGGCGAACAGTTGCTCCCCCTGTAGGCCAGACTGGTAGTGGCAGTATTATGCTTTGAGGGACATTCTCACAGGCGGCTCTGGGACCCTTAGTAGTGGTGAAAGAAACCATGAAAGCTGCGGACTATCTGAATATAATTGCAGATCAATTGCATCCTTCCCAACTGGAAATAGAATCTTCCAGCTGGACAATGCCTTATGTCAAAAGCTCGCACTGTGTTGAAGTGGTTCGAGGAGCATAAGAATGAATTCCAGTTAATGTCCTGGCTGCCTAACTCAGCAGATTTTAATACAGCACATTTGGAATGTCAAGGAGTGGCAGTTCAAAGCTCAAACACCACCATGTCAGAATATCTCGACTTTGCATGATTGCTGTTTAGACATTTAATACAACCAGTCATAAAGAACTTGTGGCATCCATGTCAAGGCAAGCTGCAGCTGTTTTGTAGGCCAAAGATCATGAAATGCATTATTGAATAGGTGGCCATAATGCTTTGGCTTTTCAGTACATATTGTACAGAATTTTTTTCAAATAAAAAAAACTTGAAATTTGAATGAATGCTGCAGTTAAGTGCTTTACTACCTTAAGCTATTGAAACCATTAAATTTTTTTGCTTAACTTGAATGAACTTTATTATTTTGCTTTTGAATGAGACACATCTATCCATGCAATAATATATTATTTCTTCAGTAGGTATTGCTTCAAAATAGAATTTGCAGAGAAACTCCTGAAACTATCATTACCTTAGACATCACTGTATAGAGTTTCTTTCTCTGCTAAACTGTCAAAATTATCGACTTTTCCCCTTAATCTGTTAACTTTATTCAGGATACTCAAGTCATTCAGAAGCATATTGTGTATTATTATAACACAATAGTTTATATAATACAATATAATAGTTTTATATTAAAAATTACAAAGAATTTATTTATTTGTTATTATTAAAGATGATTTTATATAAGAATCTAATTCTAAAATTCCTCAGTATGTTCTTCTCTAGTTATTATTTTAAAAAATGTTTTTCTAATTCAATTACTGCAACCATTGAATTTTTCTATTGCTTTTAACCTTTTACTAGATACCCTTAAAATATACATGTATTTTTACTACAAATGTTTATTTATTTATTATTATTTCTAGCTGCCATCCCTAAAATTTCTCCACAAGGTTTTTTTTTTTTTTTTTAAGTGGATGTCATTGTCATATATATGTACTTTCATATGAAGAACAACAAATAAACTATTTTTGTGTTATCATTAAAGACAATTTTACATAAAAAATTTAAACTAAAATTTTATAAGGAAAATAAATTTTAAAAAATTATGCATTTGTTTTAAAATATATAGATTTAAAAATTCACACAATCAGACCAGAATTTTAAACACTTGTAAATTAACACATACCTTTTCTTGTAAATGGTTTAGTACCTCTTCGTATCCTTTTACCTGAATCAGCAGTTACCAGAGATACTTTATCATTTTTGAAAATGTTCTTTATTTTTTGATCAAACTGATTTGATATAGGAATTTTTTCATTATCAACACTGCTGTTTTCTTCTGTTGAGTTTTTCTCATTCAGACTTTTCCCCCTTGAAGCCATCATCATATCCCGACTGGGTTTTAATTGATTTTGATGAACAGAGTGTTCTTCTGCTTTTTCTTCAGAAAAAGCAGATGAATATGGAACAGCAGTTGTAGATTCGTATACTGAACTTGCGCTTTCTATACCAGTTGCTGAGAAATCAGTAGAACTCTCAACGTTTGCATTGTATGTATCCTTTTCTGAGTCACTATAAACATGAGATTCACTGAGATCTAGAAAAAAAAAAACATAATAAAAGTTTATCAAATTTTATTCAGAATAATAATGTTATTTAGCATCTAGATAACTCTTAAAAACAGTCATATTAAAATACCTGTGTATACTCGGTTATTTATAATTCCTTCCAGAATTTAAAAAATTTATATTATAGTAAAAGGGAGCATATCAGTAGATAAAAAAATCTCTCCAAGTTTTATATGTACTATACAGGTGCTGATAAGGTGCACACCTGGTAATGCGGTATGCTTTGTTTACAGCCGGCTGTTTGTTTGTATAAATACTTTATATATTAAATATTAATTTCCATCGATTTATAAGTACTTTGATAAATATAAAAATTTTCCTTCATTGATCAGGATTTTTTACAACATAAAAATGTAAGAAAATTAAAAAATTAAATTTATTAAATATCAGAACTATTACAAACAGTTCAGCAACAAGAATTATGCATTATAAAATGAATTAAAGTCAGTTTGGAGTTCATTTGAAATGTGCAGGAAGAAAACCTCCTGGCTTCTCATAAAAATCCCTCAAATTTTTAAGATATCAAGGTTCACAGTTCTGAATATAGGAAGAAGTGGAGTATAGAAGGTTGACAATTAGAATTTTAGAAAAAAATCCTTCTTTATACCATGCTGCATTTACTCACCACAAGAATATTATAAAATTACATATATTGATATCAAACAATGGTATCATCAGTGTGCATTAAACAATTTTAAAACAATATGTTATAAATCTGCTAAAAGTGCAATTTTGATACAATAAAATATATCTATAAACACGTAAAATATAATATTAAATCAAAAAGAAATCATATGAAACCAATCGAATTCTAAAAATTTATTAGAATTAAATCTTGTCTCCACTGTCTCAGTATATTTCACTTCTACATTTATGCTCATATTTCAGAATCACACCAACAGTGAATGTTCTTTGAAGAAATTCACAATGACTTGTCATCCTTCTACTTGGTAGATTGATACTGTGAGAAATTTTTTATTCCAAAGGCTGATTCATACTGTCACAATTTTTATTTCATAGACGGCATTCAAGCCAAACTGCAGATGATGTTAGGTATTTCTCCTAATTCCAGAAAGTAAAGCATTCTAATAGTAAAGCTAGAAAACATGGACATCAGATTTAATTTGGATGAGTTTACAAAATGTGATTATACTTGTTTCTCCGCTTTTCCAATCTGGTAAAAAATTAAACATCTAATATTTCACACAAGTTTCTCCTTCTTTTTGTATAACCTAATATTTAAAATACAATATTCCATGCAATGAAAAAAATCTTAAACAGCAAATATATATTTTAGTTTCAGTAGAAGGAATAATAGATGCAATTAAATATCAATATTTAAAACTTTTTAAAAAGTATATACTCATAACTGAAGAGTTTCAAGCAACATGCATGTAGTAAGTGTTAAAAATATAAAAGGTGTACTTATTCATACCCTCAGCACACAAATTTATTTTACAAGCAAGTTTTTACTGGGAGGAGAAGAGAATCACTACAGATGTACTGCTATGTACACACGTCATATTACTGCTATGTACTACTTTCATATGTGGCATGAAATTAATCATGTTATAATTATAAGATTTTAAAGACAAAATTTTATGTTTTGGAGCTTTATATCAAAAACTGTAGTATATTCTAAAAACCTGAAAATATATTTTCTGCTCTTCTCAATCAAAGAATAAAAAGGTTTCAAGACTTATATAGAAATAATTCAGAACAGCTGTATTTAAATTGTATTATTAAAATCTCAAATAATATGGAATGAAGTACAGTTTAAAAGCTATTTCACTTTCTTAATGATCCTTTCAGTTTTTAGTTCAATTTCAAGTTATATGTCCTTTTAGGAAAGAAATGATTTTTATGTTTTATAATTAAATATTAAAAATCAAATGAAAATAATAATTACTTATTGAATGAACAGGCATTTGTGATCTGTCATCAGAAGTATATCTTGCGTGTAAAATTTCTTCATTAATTTCAACCATAGCTCTTCTTTGGCTTAGAGATGGAGAACAACAGTAAACAGAGCACTCTGAATATTGCTGTCGAGTATTTCGACAAGTAGCTGGAGTACCAATAACTCTAGGCTTCAGAATAGGTATAGATGTAGGAAGACTGTGATATAAATGTGACATAACAGTACTTTCTTGAGACTGAGTAACAGTATTTAAACCTGCACTGCTCATTCGTTGATTAGATCTGTTGTTATCTGCAACATAAAATTGTTTAAAAATTTCTATCATTTATGCACTTAAAAAATAATAATAAAGAATACACTTTATAATGAATTATGGGAAAATCTATAATACTCACACATAGAATGACTTTTCTAAGAAAAGCATTATGCAGCTGTATAATAATTTAAGCATTATGTAATTGTATTATAATTTATTTATTTATTTGGAAGAGTGAATAAATAGTAACAATAAAAATAGCAGCCCATTAGTTTAATGCATAAATATTCAGATGCACTGTTAAAACTCTAAGTGAGAAAAATACCATTGGGATTAGGGTGCTTCTATATTTCTATTTACGAGTACATTTAAACATGATATTGTGTTAAAAGTAATTAATCCTAACTAGAAATATTTTAAAATAAGATTAAAAATTAGCAAAATAAGGCAAACACTAAGCTAATTAGATACCGCCATTAAGTGATTAAAATCTCTAAGAAACCCACTCTCCATGAACTAACTAAAGAAGAAACAAAAAATATTTAGGAAATATTAACATGAATTATATATGAAGAGGATAAATATCGTAAAGCATAAAGGTTAAATGCATTTAACCAATACATCAACTTAAACATAAGTATGCATAATTCAAATATTTGAATACATAATTTGATATAATTAGAATATATATATATACATACATACATACACTGTGACCACCAAAGTCCTTACCCAACTTTCACTTTTGCAACCATTGATTTTAGACATATTTTCGGTTACAAAATTATTTATTATGATGCAGTGTTTTAACATTTTTAAATTTTCAAAAATCAGACCTTTTTATATGATCCCTAAACTCATTACAAAAAGTTTGATTCCATTATGTTAAAAATTGGCTTAGATATTTAATTTCAAAATTTGCAATTTTTGACATAATTTTTATTTTGCTCTGAGGGTTAGACTGATACATAAATTAGAATTCCAGGTTGACTATTCTCCCTTATATACCAATGAATGACATTATTTGGTGATTTAGTAATGTGTAATATTCTATAATTTAAAATTTTGTTACACATGGCTTATCAAAAGAAGCAATATTCAAGTAATTTATGAGCTTTCAAATGCTAAAACTATATTACAAACATTCTCATGAAATTTTATTACTTTAAAATCATTATCTAATAATCATATAAGAATTCATTAAGCTAGAAATGTTTACAGTTTTTAATTTATTCAAGCCATACTAGCAGTGACTATGTGCCAATACTGAAACTTACCAAGGTTTTCTAGGCCATGAATTCTACAAGATTCGGTAAATAAGATATCCTTTTTTGGAAAAGTTTATAGTCATTAATGTGCTTAAAAATTTGCATAAAAATGTATGTCACTTAATCTATTAAATCAGAAATATTTTCTGTACTGATGTTTTATTTTTAGTTGTGTACAAATAAATGCAAACATATTGCAGTTCCTTTTGTATATAGCTTATGAATATGATTTTCAACTCAAAATAAAATATCCGGGTCAGTTTTTATCATAGAGAAGTCACACATTTTTGTTTTACTTTTTATAATGGTTACAAAATTTTCTTAAATGTAAGTAGGCTAGGTGGATGTATAAAGTCTGACTCAGCTAAAACATATGCTTTTGCATTATTTAAAACAATTTTGTACCTGGAAGTATATGTCTATGACCAACAGTTGTGGAAGTAAGGGTTACATAAAGATATGTTAGCATATTTTTTCACATTTGTAAGAAATCTTTCTCAAAAACAATATTAACTGATTATTACAATTAATGAATTGCATTTTGTTATAAAAATTAAGATTTATCCTTCATATGTATTTAAAAAATGTATTTCTAAAAGTTCTGCTGTACTATAATTGTGTGTATTGGATCTAATAATTTATAAATCAAAAGCAATTTTAACAACTAATTATTAAACAAAACTGTGAACTTTATTATTATTTTTTTAAAAAATAAGAGGATTTATTATTTATTCTTCCAAATCTGACAAGATAAAACATTTATCCTGTTTCAAAGTTCTTATGGTTCAATTTCTAAAAAAAAACTGCTGGAACCCTAACAGATGACAATCAGCCATACTGATAAAAAAATTCATACAAATATTTTAGGATAACTATTTCTTTTCATAGTTATTTAATTCAGACTTATTTTTGCATATAATATAATATTTATTCATAGAACTACTAAATTTTATTAATTACATTTGTTGGTTAAAAATCAATCTCATTTCATTTGCAGCTTGAACTCTATAATTTGAGATCTTTTCTATAACCAGTAATATTCTGATGTTAGGTTACAAAATAACTTAACTCACTTCCTTTTCACTTGCATTTAGCTTAGAACAATGAAAGGAATACATGACTGATGGTGTTAAGTTAATACTTCATGGAAATGAAATATTCAGTTCAGCAGTAGACTTTGTCTGAAGTTGAAATATGTTTCTATTTCACTGGAATCATGATAAATGTGATTATCGACCACATGTGAATGTGAAATTTTATGACTGATGAATATAATACAGATGCAAAAGCTGTACAGATAATGTATGGTAATGATTGTTTATTGTAAATAAAAATTTTTGTTTGCTTAACAAGATTTATAGAAGGGTTTGAAGAAGCACTGATCATCTTCAAATATCCAAAATAGAAGTGAAAATTTGATGATATTGTGAGAAAAAATGTGGGCTTAGTATTTGAGTCATGGCTGAATTAGCAAACATGAAAAACTATTTAACAAATTTTGCATTTATGATAAGAACTTTCGAAAATAATCTATTACAAGTGTTTTGAGTTTTGAATGAGTCTGTTAAAAAATGGCACCAAGAAACTTCCTCGATAAAAGGATATTCAAGTTGCACTGAGATTCTTAAAAAGACTGAAAGTGGCCCAAAGTTTGTAAAAAAAATGTAGAAAAAAAAACTGCAAAAAATTATTTTTTTAAATGTGATCTTAAAACTACGAACTAATTCATGCAGTGGAAAAGTTTCTTTTAACCAAGGACAAAGAAGACATGTCAGAGCAAATTCAAGTTCAAAGCAATGATGAAAATATATTCTAGATATCTGAGGAATCTTTCACATTGAATGGGTGTCTGACTAAGTCTACTACAAGGAGGCTATGGGGTATGAATAAAAAGAAAATGCCTGAAATGTGGAAGAAATAGCACATGGAGTCTTCATCATGACTACCAAATCATTTTTGCCTGAACAGAATCTAAGAACATCCTCATATTCCTGTAGTTTGGTTCCATTTGATGTTTTTCTGTTTCCAATAATCAAGTCTACATTAAAAGGAACCGGATTTTAGGTCTCTGAATATGGTAAAGGAAAAAAAGCAGTAGGGCTTATGCACAACCTACAGGAAAATGATTTCTAACATTAATTCCAACGATAGACGATCTATATGGAACTGTAGATTTGGAAAAGAATTATGTTGAAAGGGACAATATTTCTACAGCATAATTTTGTGAACAAAATATATCATAGCATGTTGTTAGCATCCACAATGTAAAATTATTTTAAATTTAGTCCAATTATTTCAAGTAGTCCAACCAAGAGATCTAATTATTTTTCACCCATACTTAGTATAATGTTAAAACTAGACATATTATATGGTCATATTCATTCATTTTAGATGTATATTCATCTATAATTGATAATACTATAATATAAATGTTGCATTATAAAATGATACAAAATCTATAAAAAGTCTTCTCGTAGCACTTTTAATTAATATCTGCAAGAAAGGCAGTACCTTTTTTATTTTCTTGAACAGCAATAGAATTTTCAAAGCTTGAGTATGTCTTGTCAAATTCTAAAAATGATTGAAGAGATGATTCTTTTGTGCTAGTCATATTGAGCAAAGCTCTCTCACTATGAAAAGAAGTAATATGAAAAAAATTAATACAATCTTTCAAAATCATAAGCAAAAATTTCTTAAAATGCAGAAAATAGTTTTTGATCATTGATTGGGATGCAATTCATTTACATGGTGTCTGAAATACAATACTAGAATTTGGTGTTAGTTCAGTAATAAGCTTAAATACATTTGAAAAGTATTGGCATGCTTTATATTTTTGTCATTAATTACAAACATCGAAAAAATATTGTTTTGATCCTCATTTAATTAAAATCAAATTCATTTACTAAATGTAATTTGTCTTACAGAATTTATGTAAAACAAGTTGGATACTTTCCCACTAACAAAACCACTTCAGAAAAGCTTTGGTTCCAGACTGCAAAATATAACTATACGTACCTATTAATCAACAGAGAAAATCAATAAATGCAATTTAGAAGGTTTTTTAATGTTAAAAAATTATTACCAGGCGAAAACATTCTGGAACCTTTCTAAGGTGTTGTTGCTAAGGAAAAAGCATATGATTCAACTTGCAATTGCTGCAGTTACTTTTGACTTTTGAATGATACAAATTTAATGTATCAAAATCTGGATTATTGAAGTCAGCATTCCCCAAGACAAAGTTACAGAACTATTAAAAATTACATTAATGGTTTTTAAGAATATTTTAATACACCATGAAAATTATCTTTTAATAAACAATTTACTTTATTTTACAATAAAACCTGTTACAGCATGCCATTAAAAACATGATCATTGAAAAAATTATGGAAAAAATATTATTTTTGAGAAAAACTTTCATATCTATTTTAAGGATCAGCATAAATTTAATGCTTTCAAAAATATTCAAGTACATAAAATTTATTCTAATTTTAAATTTAATATTTTAATATCTATCAGAAAAATATTTTAATTTGAAATGGTATAAATTTTAGATATTTTTTTTAACAATCCTCCTACTGTTATCCAATCCCTTTTAATTACAAAATTAATAAATAAATGTTTCTTAAAATAAAATGAAATAAAAGTATTGAAAATTTTTTTCAAACTTACTTGATATCTAAAGGTAGAACAGGAACATGTCGATTTCTGTATTCTAAAACATACAATGATGCCATAGCTGCCAAACTGAAAAATGAGTCAACAGTATTTATAAAGAACTTAATGATGAGAATGTTTTGGATAAGAGATAAAAAAATATAGCTTTGATGTTTAGTACCTATAAAATGGTTAAATACAATTTTTATTAATTATTAACTCTTCAGCAGTAGTGATATTAAGCAATTCTTTCTAAATATGCATGGTGTCTATCAGTTATAAATTTGTAATGCGAGCTGGTTCATTTGCACCTACTACTGTGTTTATTTGGAATGTGAGATGAGCTTGTTCATGACCATCAATAAATTAAGGCAGTAAAAGTAAAATCTCTTTAGTTATTCTCTTAGTGATTATCTCTTTAGTTCTTTTATCATATATAATTACTATTCCAATTATTATCACATTAAGATACAATGCAGTGTCAAGTATACCACCATCCATCTTAAAAAAATAAACAAATAAAATGAAGCACCTTATTTTCAAATGAATAAAATTAGAAAATACAGTAACTACATGACAGTGTGTCAACAAATCATTTTTAAAATGTCACAAAAACTATATAAAATTACTCGGCTTTAATTTATACCGCTGAGAGAATACTAGCATAATTCTTTTCCATAATTTCAGTTTTATTGTACAGTATATTATTAAGTTGAATATAATTAGTTAATATTGCTTTTTTACATAACTACTATTACAAAATTTGTGCTGTCTTCAAAGAATAGTTTCATGATTATTTAAAAGCTTCAAATAAATTTAAATTTCAAGTTAATGTTATGGACAAAAAATTAACCCATTATTTTATAATAAATCAAGAAGCTTATTTTTTTCTTACTATTACTCACAATTTGCTTAAAAATAAGTAATAGCCACACAATTCAAATCCTTTAGCTCACTTCATCTTTCATTATTGGTTTGAAAGGAAAGAATTTTGTATGCAAAACTATTTCTATTTCTGATAACACTTAAAAATTTCAATGTTGAAATTGTCAAATATGTTAATACATAAATGAAGACTGTGAATAAACTAACAGAAAAACTTGTATTTTTAAATAAGAAACAATTATGACTCACATATTTTAATATTATACAATTATATTCAAAAAGAGGAAAATCAGTACTCACCAGATGGCCATGATAAGGATTAAAATGACTATTATTCCTTGCAAGAAGTGATTTGTGCACAAATGGTCATCTTCAGTGCAAATCTTTTTCACTGCAGTATGCTTGTACTGGTAAGGATGTCGAGAGGTTCTTTTCGATGAATTGAGGGTACTCATATGACTATAAAATTTTAAAATATTACCATACAATCTTTATAGCCCTAATCATACAACCATTATTTACTTAGATTAATTTCATTTATTCAAGAATAATGACTTAGAATAAAATTAACCTTTTAAAAACATTTAGATTTTAATACTTAATCATATAGTTTCCAACTTTTTTTTTTTCCTTTTACGAGTAATGTCAGTAAGTGAGAATATCAGTAAACTGATACTTTATTTACTTGCACTTATTTATACTTGCACAATGAGTAATCTTCAGATAAAAAACTGAAGGATAACCACAAGCTATAACTCTTTAATGGGTGCACTTGGTCACTCAAAGGCCAAAATAATCAAACTCATTGTTGCTGTTTTTTTGCAAAAATTATAACAGATAAGCAAGTAAAAACCCTTGTCCACAAAAAAAAAATGATATTGAGTTCAATCTGTATTCAGAGCTCTTTACAGCTGTATGTTGGTAGCATTAATGGTTATGGTTGGTAGCATTAATGGTTATAGTAATTTTGTTTTTAAACAAAAGTTCACTGACCGTCTTAAAAGTCAATGAGATTTCATCCTAATATATAGGAGGCAGAATTCAGTTAACCATGAAAAGATGTACAGAAAAACTAATTATAATGATTTCAGAATAAGAAATGTAAAAAAGTGCTGTAATTTCCAAAATTTAACTTATTGAGAAGACAAAAGATTACAACTCAAGGCCATAAGCAGATACAGCAGTTTTAACACAAGATTATATTTTGTATTCAATATTGATAATAAAACAAATTGCACTCAAGGAATTTTAAAAAATGGAAAATAGGGAAGACATTTAACTTTTCCTTTTCTTTTTAACAATCTGAACAAAGTTAAAATACTAGAAAATAATGTGAAGGTACTGAATATGTCTGAATCCATTATTGTGTGAGAGTAATTAATTTGTCTGAATCATGTACATGATGATGTGTTATCTAAATCCAATTATATATGATTACATTGAATACTGAAATACGACTGAGAAAACACATTTAAAAATTCTTTTATAAATACTAAATATGGTCCAGATTCTTCTGTTTTTCAAAATCTTAATTATTTAGTCAGTTACCATGTCATTTCATAAATAAAATTAACAAGAGAATTTTGAAAAATTGAGAAAAGGTGCATTAATTTAAAAATATAAGGATAACTAATTTTTCAATTTAACAGGAAGCACAAACATACCTAGTTACTGTACTGCCACTGGATGTTGATTTCAAGCTATCTATCCTTTTAATTTTGCTCAATTTTTTATTAACTTTTTCTAGCTCATCAATGCGTGTCTCCAAATTATCTGTAACTTTGCAGAGCTCTTTGACTGCCCCAACATTTTCCATGAAAATGCGTTCCTAAACCAAACAATTCGGATTAATTACAAACATAAGTTAAAAAAAAATTAAGTAGGAGATTAAAAAAAAGAGAAAAATTACTGTAATGTCACTGTAAAAAATGCCACTATAAAAAAATAATAAGATGTACTTAAAACTTACTAAAATGAATAAATTAAGTAGAGTAAAAATAAATAAAGAAAATTTTTTAAATTAATAGTGTAAGAATATACAAATTAATAAGAAAATAAAATAATGACATTTTATAAT
This sequence comes from Stegodyphus mimosarum, assembly GCA_000611955.2. Lineage (NCBI taxonomy): Eukaryota > Metazoa > Arthropoda > Arachnida > Araneae > Eresidae > Stegodyphus > Stegodyphus mimosarum. Next base: position 250,737 of record KK114968.1, read on the forward strand.
ATATTTTAATAATATTTACTTCACTATTTAGATTTTAAGAACAAAAATTTTAATCCACTTAGAAACCTTTATTTTTTACAATATATTATACAGAAATTAAAAATGCTTTCCATGTAAAATATTATTTTTAATCATTCAATCGGAAGATTAATGTCCGAATGCACAATACAATACACAATACGATTTTCAAGTTAAGAAAAATATGACACAATGATGTAGGTATGTATGTTAATTTGAACCTTTATACATCTTAGTAATAGTATATGCAACCAACTTATTACTAGAATGGTAATGATAGTAATAATTATCTTTCAACATTTCATTTGATCCATCATCTGGTAAGAAAGTTTTCAGCTTTTCATATCAGCAAACACAAACTCTTAATCAAAAGCAGATTTTTTTGATGGCATCATGCTGGGTATAATATAATCACTTAAATTAATAAATGCATTAAATAAAACTAACACATATCTCCAATTTCTTACAATTCAGGCAAAGTATAGATTTTTAAGTAGATTTATACTAACCTGAAGCAGTTTTATTACTGATTAACATTACAAATTTAAAAATCAGATAGTTTAAAAAAAATTAATGAACTGAAAAGGAAAATGCCATTTAATTGATTTCAGAATTCAATACTTTTCTTAAATATATAAAAAAGGGGGCTATTAGTCTCAAAATGCGATTTTGTATTGTTTCACTTTAATGCATTGTTTGACTTTTCATTCAAGTGTGCTGCCATTCAACAAAATTGAGATATTTATCTTTTAAATTCAATCCCTCTGCTATTGATGAATAAACTAAGATAGTTAAAAGAAGCAGATGGAGTTTTTAATAATATTATCTTTTTACTTTTGAATCTGATTCAGTTAAATAAAATGCATTTAATTCATGATGTAGCTAATTAAAAATATTAAATATTTTTATCGAATCATGTTACACATCTTCCACTTTTTCAAATTACACAAGATAATTATATTCCCATGTTATTTTAAATGTATATTCATCTAGAATGTTATAAAATGTTTCACTATTCCATCTGGGCCATCTCTATTGATAGCCTTTGTTGATAAATCATATTAAACTTCAAAAGAACCCTTTTGGGCAAATGTAAAAATATGAACCCTTTCAGATTTTTTATTTTATTTTTTTAACATTAAATTCTCTTGAGTATGTTTTCATTAATTTTATTTCTGACAATTAGAGACCACAGTTTTCCTTCAAATGCAGTAAAACTCCCCAGTATGAAATAATAATTGAGTTTGAAGTTTTCAGTTATTAATGCTCAGCAAAAAATTTCAAAATTCACTCCAATCTAGATTAGAGTATTAAATCAGAGTATGAATATCTTCATACAATTATTGAAAATTAATAATCTTCATATGATAGCATTACACTCTTCAACACAGTGATATCAAGTATTGAATAAAACGAACTGAAAATTAATAGAAAATCAATTTAAACAATTATTGCCCTTTACTCCTATTCACTCCCTTTGCAGTACTTAAACGAGATCTAAAAGCACTACTTTATGGCTATGTGACCATAATTATTCAGTACTTTTATATATAAAATATATAAAAATTTATTTGCAAAAGTTTAGTTCAATATCACAGTTATACACTAAATTATATGATATACATTAAAGCTTAAATATTTATTTGAAATCCATTAAGAAATCATACTTTATTCACAACAAGAAAATTTTCTATGTGTTGTCCATTTGGGAGGAGAATATCTCCTGCACCTTGTACTGCATCTGGTATAAGTGTTTGCACTTCCTGAGCAATGATACCTGTACTTGTGGAGCTTTCTTCACCCAAACCAATATGTTTTGCAAATTCTGGAAGGTACTGATACCGTACAATCCTCATATTTGCCACATTTTTTAGTTGCTCTTTAGTATCCACCTTAAATCCATTAAATAAATAAATTATTAAGTAACATAAAAACTAGCAGTAATAATCATCATCAGACTAAATAACATAATTAACTTGTATTTAAAAATAGTGGGAGAAAGAAACTTGTCCTTGAATTAATGGTAAAAATAACATTTCTAAATATTAGCACACATCTTATGTTTTCCACAACTAATACCAAGTAATCAAAATTCATGGATCACTTTCAAGTTCTTTAATTGGCCCCATATTCTTAGACACTTCGAAAAATTTGAGAGATTTTTCTCTAACTTATATATCGATTTTCAATAAAGAAATCATTTCGAAGAATACAGAATTCCAATATAAGAATTTTCAGTATTTATGAATTGGATATATACACTATAATTTAATTCTCCTAAATGTCCAACTGGCTTATGCAACCAACAGTTGAAATAATAGAGAAGTCTAACTAATTTATGCCTACTATAAATTCTTTACTTAATTCTATCTATAAGCAAATATTTTTACAGTATTACATAATAGTCTAAAATATGACAAATTTATTTGAAAAAAGTTTACAATGAACTAGAATGAAAGGCAAAAGTTTTATGAAGCTCCAATTGCAGTATTAAATTTCCAGCCTCTAAATAACTTTTCTCTACTTCATGGAGCAGCCAATGGATCAGCAGATAGTACTAAGTGGTGAGAAACCTTTTCATGACAGTTAAAGTTTTCTTGTTATGAATTCGAGCTATTTTATATTCATTTTATAAATTTTAATTATATTATATATCATGACTGCAACTCTCAGATTATGTGCTTTTACATTTTACTGCCTTTTAGCTATAGAAATCTGATAAAAGATTTGCATTTATTTATGATTCATTAAATAGGAAGGAAAAAAAATAGAAGCTCCTTTTTGAGACTTGGACAAAAAGGCAGACATCTATCAATGTATATTTTTAATTAATTTGCTTCACACAAGTGAAAAAAATCATAAACTCCGTATAGCAAGTTCCTCTCCATTTCTCCCTAAAAGGATCAAACCCAGAACTGTCAGCATTTAACAGAACCTATTTGTGAAAAGAACTGTTCACAAGAATAAAACAGTACTCATGAATGTGTAAAATTATTAAGGAACTGGGTTCATAATGACAAATTAAAATTTTACTATTTAGACAATTAGAAGATAAACATAGATGAATCTGGAAGACTTAGTTTTGTTAGATATCCATGAAAAATGAGACATAAAATTAGGAGAAAGATAAATATAGATAAAAATAATTTTTTAATATTGTAACTTGAAAACTGGGTAAAGGATCCCACAAAATTGTCATCATATCTAGTATAAGAAACATATACACATAAAACAAGTGTTTAAAAAAGTACCTCTTCAATATTTGTTTTGGCTCGAGCATCTGAAGGTTGAACTATATGGCCTGTAACTTTCATATTACCATGAACAACAAGTGCTTCATCTGGTCTGTCGGTATTGATGCCCACGCGACCCTGAGAATAAATAAAAGTACATGATAATAAATTTATAAACATATTCATACTAATTTTAAATCCTTACCCAGATCATACAAATTAGAATGCATCTCAAAAAATGTTAAATAATGATTGCAAAAATTATATAAACTGTGCATACACATCTGAACATACATACCTCCCCCAAATGATCTCACAGACTTTAAAATACTTTTTCTAAATGTTTCTGTGTAATAATGGAAATGGTTAGGGTAACATGGTTAATGGTAACAGAAAAGGAAATGTGTGTTCAATGACTTTTAGAGATTATATGCATTTTCAAGGTGACCACACTTCATAACAAAGTGCATGGTTATAAACCTGGTCAATTCATATTGGCTCTAAGTTTGCCTGATCCACCTGAGTGGTAGCTTTATTTCAGTTTCATCAAACATGTTATCATGTTCAATCCTTCCCGTAGGGATAACACAACTGGAATACAGAAAGAAATAATAGCCTATTAAGTCTGATGATCAAGATGGGCGAATAAGATATGGGTAATTAAAGGCATTTTCCAAAATTGTTATTAAAATAGGCACAAGCTATCCTTTGAAAGAAATAGGGCCTTAACTTATTCCTCTGAGACTTAATGGAGCTGAAAACAGTACTTTACTACATCTATCATTTATGTAGACCAGACAAAGTGAAATGAGTGTGGAGTTTCTGGATTACTAGACAGATGTGTATCATATCATGAACAAAAAATACATTAAGAACTTGTACTATCTATTAAAATCTTTGAATCTATTTGCATAACCATTAATTATATTATGCTATCTCTTCTGTTAAAGTGGTACAATAAAACCCCAAAGATAATTAAGATTCACCTTCGTTTAATTGAAATAAAATTTTGAACTGGATTTCAGTATGAAACTATAGGAAAAATACATTACTCACCATATCATAAAACAATTAAAGCAACATTTATTAGAAAAACCAGACAATTTATTTCAATTAGTTATCACTAACAGTGAAATTTTTTTCTTCATTCTTTTTTATTATATACTCAAATGTCTACAGGAACCATCTTTGGCCATACTTTCAGATTCTCTGAATGTTTAAACAAAATGATTTTTAATCATGAAAATTTGATTCAAAAGGAAGTTCCTCAGAAGTTACATTTTTAATGTAATAAACTTTGATGGAATTTGATTTCAAGCATAAAAATTAATTAAATTAATGATGAAGATAGGCCAAAGGAAATTCAAAATGTTAAATAATAATAAAATGAATACCAATGAAATTAAACTGTGACAAAATAATTATTAAATAGTAACTTTAAATTTAGTTACTTTCTGTTCTCTTCAATCATGGTATACTTTATTATAGGATCTTACATGTATGTTTATCTTATTATACTGATTTCAGTTCTTCTCTTTATGAAAAATTTTAAATAAATTTCAAGACAGAATTTTTAAAAGGGGAACAAAAATACACTGTTCGACATTGAAAATGCAACACCAAGAAAGAATGGCCAGAAATTTATGCAAATTTTAGAGTAGACGCACATCACTGAGTTATTCTAATGACGTGAAATGCGCAGCTCTCCGATGCACGTGAAGTAAGATATAAGGGAAGGAACGTGCAGAATGAGCAATATCCGTGTCATTATTTCTGCCAGACGAATTATCGAAGAAAGTTGTTTTTTGTGCAGATAGACGATTTTACGAGGGGTATGGTCGTTACGTCAAATCGCAGCTGATACCCACATGAATGCGAGCATGGTGCATTGGCTATGGCAAACATGGTTGGAACAAGGAAATGTGGGAAGAAGGAGGGGTGCAGGTGCAGCCAGAGTGACGTCAGCACGTGTGGATCGACACATCCGCCGACAAGCTGTGGCGGTACCACAAGTCACTCGTACCGTGATTCTGCACCATGTGCAAGATACCCTGGATGTTCCTGTGTCGACGAGAACCATTTCCCGTCGATTGTTGAACGTGGCCTGCACTCACTGCATCCGTTATAAAGACTGCCATTGACCCCACAGCATAAATGCCAATGTTTAAAATGGGGCCGGACTGGAGCGATGTGGATGACAGAACGGCGAAACGTCGTGTTCTCAGATGAATCATGCTTCTGTTTATTCAGTGACAGTCGTAACATACGTGTGTGGCATCGATGTGGAGACAGATCTAATCCGGCAATAACTGTGGAACGCCCCACTGTGCGACGACATGGCATAATTGTTTGGGGCGCTATTGCCTATGATTCCAGGTCACCTCTAGTTCATATTCAGTGCACTATGACTGCCCAACGATACTTGGATAATGTACTGCGGCCGGTGGAAATCCCCTACCTCCAGCGGCTGCCTAATGCAATGTTTCAGCAAGATAACGCGGACCACACAGTGCCCGTATCTGCCAACATGCTCTGCAAGGTATACAGATGCTTCCCTGGCCTGTCACCAATCGTACATGTGTGGGATGTGATTGGACGCTGTTTGCAGACTCTGCCCCTGCCTCGTTCAGAAGACGAACTGTGGCAAATGGTTGAAAGGGAATGAAGAGCCATCCCTTAGGACACCATCTGCACTCTTATTGACTCTATGCCTAGACGTGTTTCTTCATGCATCGCTGTCTGTGGTGGTCCTACATTCTACTGAGCCGACGCTGATCTCGCTCTGTATTCTATCATTTTGAAATAAAGATCACTTATTGCTGCTTGCTGTCTCTGCCTTTTTTCTAAATTTCATCTCTTTCTGACCACTCCTTCTTTGTGCTGCATTTTCAATGTCAAGCAGTGTATGATTATATAAAAACAGCAACAGTAAACATAAAATTCACTTAAAAGATTTTGCTCATAATTCTCTCAAGATTAGAAATAAAATGCAGAAGTGTCTTCAATAAATTATTTGATGAAAGTATTCAGTTTGTTACTCTTTCATAATAATAAAAGCTCAGTGACACAATTTAGTTTTTATGCATAAAGTCACAAAATGAATATCTGGTTTAAATACACTTTAGCAATTATTATTAAGTTCATGCAAATCTATAAATATTACATAAAAATTAATTACAATAATTAAATAATAAAACTATCACAATTTTGCAGGGCAACAAATGGGAGTATTTCAATCAATTACATACTTAAGGTAGCAAAATTTATTGATGTTTAGTTGATTAAATGAGAGTAAAGCATTCAAGAGCTAGCTGTCAAGCAAGGGATATTTTCATGGAGGATGTTTTTGAAAGAAAATTACCTCGCATTTATGTTACACATTGAAAAAAAAAAGATAAAATTAGTGACAGGAATTTGAGAAGGTTTGCAAAATTTAAAATGTTTAGAATCAAATAACATTATGCAGGGCAATGCATAAGTGAAAAGGATTATATATATTTATTCAATGCAGTAATTTAAAACATCATTAATTGTATATTTTTTTAATTCCTTACAGCATGATAGATTGAATCTGCTAGCTGTCCCCTTTGCCATGACAGTTCCATGTCATTTTCAAACTGTCCAGGATTTGATGCCTGTAAAAAGGAACATTACTCATAAACCAATTGCAACATAAT
>KK114968.1:258002-270946 GCA_000611955.2 Stegodyphus mimosarum
GAGAGAGAGAGAGAGGTGATATGTGTGTGTATAAGATACAAATATGAAATCAAACTTCTAATTTTAGAATAGCAATAGTCCCTTTTAATCTTCATTTTAATTTCGTCACTTCCCTTTTCTTTCCTAAAAATAGTAACTACTTGAAATATATCCATCTAAACTGCATCATTTCAAAATTAATTCACATCGTAAGACCTTACTTAGTGCTGCAATGCAAGCTAATTTCATCCAATCACTGAATAAGATTTCTTTTATGAATCAAAACTTTTTGATTCACTTTTCAAATACTTCTTCTGAATATGTCACTTTTCCTCTTTGCTTCACTCTTGTTCTTTTCAAAAAAATATATTTCACAAGTCTGTCAGTATTGATGTGAAAATTTTCATGATTTGATATGAAAAGAACAGAACATTGTAATGCACATGTTACTTGTGTTGGCTTAATGAAAAATAATTGTTAAAAGGAAAATCAAAATAAAAAAGAAATATTTGAATTCGGCCGTGTCTGCAAGTTTCTGCTTCTTTAAGCATCAAAGTATGCCATCAACTCTCCTAGTCTATTACAACGAGTCAACAGGGAATCACTTTTGGGAAAAGCACCATTTTGCCTGAAATTCTGATGCAAGGCTGTTCCATGCCTATTAATTTTATTTTCTGTTTTCATAATCAAATCCTCACTCATCTTCTGCCCTTTTCTAAGGAAGGAGGGCGGAATGTGCCATATAATCATACGTGATTTAATTAGTGCTTTGTGGTTAATCAGTGTTTCAAACTCATTTGGATTATTTCGAATAAACTGCAAAAAGACACAACATTCCAGGCAGCAGTCTGTATTATAAAAAGTGTTGTCAACTACCATATGTAAGATATTTTGGTATGCTTCCTTTTTGGTGTCATTTACTCAGCATATATTCAACTGCAGCAAATACTTTTTATCAACTTCTTATTCTTTTGTTTTAATTTACAGCATTACAGATGTTTATCTCTAATTAATTTCTTTCATTCAAAGTGTATTAAATTACTGTCACTTCAGTGAAACATAATTGATGCAGTGTATTTTAATGTACATTGCACTAAAACTAATTGATTGATGTATTGTATTTTAATTATTATTTTATAATATGTATTGTATTGTAACTAATTGATGCACTGTATTTTAATGTACACTGCATCATTTTAAATGTTGCACTAATGTGCTTAATGTTAAAATTTTTACTATATGATTTTATAGTTTTTAGAAACTATAAAAAATATTGTTCAAAGAATGAAAACAAAATTATTCTGGTATTTTCATTTAATGACATTGAATTTATTAATTGTGTTGGTGCATTTAATTTTTTATTTCTTTTTGCTAATAGAGTATGTTTAAATTTTTTTCATTACTATAAAGAAAGTAATTTATTCATTAATTAGTGCAGCTAGAAATGTTCTATTATATATAAAATCATCAATTAGAACACAGCTAATAATTATTGTGATTATGAATAAGTAATGCTGTTTTTATGAAAATATAAAATTCATGATTTTAGAAATTTAAGTCTGGATTAAATAAATTACGTAAAAAGTTTTGAGATTTTTCAATTATTTTATTTACGGAAGGTTATTTAATTTTAATACAATTAATAATAATAATTTTGAGTTATTGTTAAAAATTTTGAATTAATTTGAGGATAAGGTGAATATGAAACATGAGTGAAATAATTTTGAATGTTGGTATAGAAAATGATACAGCGATTGAGCTCTGAGAATATCAAGGCACAGTAGCATTCGTGGCCCTCAAAGCAATTTGATATGGCCTGAAGTGCATTTTAATTTTATACTGTTTACAAATACGGTCTTTAAACTTTTAAAGACTGATAAATATAAATGATAATAAAGATATGGACTGAGCTTACGATTGCAACTACTATTGAAGAATAAAAGATAGAATGAATAGGTTGGGGCTTTGTCTTTCCCACTATGCTTGTACATCAGATCATGTGACTGAGGTAATATAGAAGAATTTTCTGCTTTTCAGTAAATTTAGTTTACCAGCCAATAGCTGGTGGTGTTTCACTATTCTGAAATTTTTAGCTTTCCAATTAATGTTGAAAGTAGTTATTTAGTGGTTAATTCAGTATACTGAAATTACCTGAAATGAATGTCAGCCTAAAATTTAATATTTAGCTGTCAATGAATTTAAATTACGAAGTATAATTAACAGAAATTTCTTACACCATTCCGTACCACTAAAACTTTAGGCTTCACACAGAAAACAAATATAAATTTGAATTTTTCCTTTGTGTTATTATTACTTATACATGTTTTGATAAAAATACATGTATAAGTAATAATAACACAAGTAAAATATAAGTACTTTATTTATTTATTTATATTTTATATATTTATTTTGTTTTTGTTTTCTTTAGTATGCTTTCAGATCTAGCATTCAGCCCGCATGCTATTTGAATCTAAGATCAATGATGTAGCAAATATAAAATGTTTTGATATTGAATATTGTTATAATGAATATAGAAATATTAATAATTTATAAAACTGGATAATTATAATAAAATTTATATGGGTAATATAATTAAAAAGTGAAATTCAAAGAAAAGTAGTTTGGAATCATGGTAATTGAATGTTATAATTAATAAATAACTGTATATAAAGATGGAGCATGTTGAGGAAGTATTCGGTCAAAAACAGAGGTGCTATTTTTCTTCTGCAAAATTGTTCCTTTTACTCTCCTCATACAAGATAAACGTGAAGGCTCTCGCCTTATAAAAAAAGTTACATTTTTAACAAAAATGATGATTCTGTACGAAAAAATTAGTTTTTTCATACAAAATTATTATTATATAATGGAATGTGGCTTTATTTTATTTGGATTTATTTTATTTTTATTTCATTTTATTTTTCATATATATAACAGATTGCTTTAGTGCAGTTTACAAGTGTCAGTTACTTTAATTACGGAATGGATGCTTTTATACATAATTAACAGACCATCTCTTGACACTGGTCAATTACTATATCAGTCAGTTGAGCTGACTGATATAGATGACTATGCCCAATAGAAGGGTATGCTTGTATTTGAAGAAAGCTGTGTGGAGCCTTCCAGTTTTGTGTAAAATAAAGATTAGCAAATGAAATAACAACAAAGAAACCATAATTTCAATAAGAATCTTACAATATATATAATGTTAAAATGAAAATTATAAATGAAAAAAATATAATGTTGAGATATTTTATAATAAATAATGATAAATGATGGGTATGAAATTTTTTATATTTGTGATTTCTGCACAAAATTTTGAAAAATCATAATCATTATCTGGACTTTCCAGAATCAAGGATTTTTTAAAATTGGACTGAGATATTCATAATTAATTAATAGAATCTTAAATATTACTTATGTGAAACAAGACTTTTTCCAGTTTGGACTCAAATCTTAATAGGACTCTAAAAACTGTATTTGTTCTCAAAGCTATAATACTTAAAATTTATGTTCTATATAATTTAAAAATTTAGTTCAAATTTTACAATTTATATTTTGCATATTATAGTTATCTTATTTTGCTACTCTCTTAAAATGGCTTTTCTATCTCTCTCTTTGAAAGAGAAGTATTTGTAAAGTAGAAAATACGAAAGCAAATTTCTAATTTTAATTGGAAATAGTACCTTCTGTTCTCATTTTAATTTATGCACTTTCAACTTCTGCCTTCAACATAATAACTATTTGTAATACATCAATCTAAAATGTGTCATTTCAAAGTTAATCCATGTCATAAAATCTTTTGTATGATTGCAATGCAGACACCTTTTATTCAATAATTGAATAAGATTTCTATTAAGAAATGGAACTTTTTGACTCACTTTCCCATGCTTCTTCTAAATGTGTCATTTTTCCACTTTAATTTCTTCTTGCGATCTTAAGTATACTTCACAAGTCTATTAGTATCGATGCGAAACTTCTTTAAGAACGGGGTGCTGTAACATCCCTATTACTTGTGTTGGATTAATGAAAAATTATGTCAGCCATAAATAAAAAATAAATAATTGAATTTAGACACATCTACAAGTTTCTCATTTTTTATGCACACATCTACTATGCCACTCAACTTAACCAAATTATTATACGTATATGTAAAATAAAGCTTAATAATAGCCCTATAATTTTTCATTTGAATTTGAGTATTCTTTCCTATTCTAAAAATAATAATTGCTTATAAAAACGTTTTCTGGACTGTGTCATTTCAAAATTAATCCATTTCATGCCATCTTACATAACACACAGCAGTGCAAGTATATTATAGTCCATCACTTCTTTGAAAACAGAAACTTCGACTCTATATCTCACGCTCCTTCTAAACACTAATTTTTTCACTTTGCCTTCAATCTTGCTAAAACATGCTGCTCTTTTCTCTGTATTGTCCATTGTCTGAAGATGGACTAAGCTTTCAAAATTGTGAGGTACATTTTTCATCCAAAATAATGTGCATCTAAAGAACCGCTTTATCAAGAAATAAAATATATGTGGTAAATTTATGACCCTGTCTATCTTTAAGCCTTACCCTTTATACAGTAAAGAATCTCCAAGTTATTAGAATGCAACAAACCATTGCTAATTCCATTACAGTTATTCCCAAATCATCACTTTACACATATAGTTTTAAACATAATTTTAGCATTCATTTTCTTTTTGAATAATAGATCTTATTTCTTAAAAACAAATTTTTACAAATTAAAAAAAGCTATGACTTCATATTTTACTTTCAATTTCTGGCCTCAAAATAACAATTATTTATAATAGTTATTATTTTGAGCATTTTCATATGCACATTATCTATTTATTTAATTCAAAATAAATGCTGAAAAAAATTTCATTCTCTTTACACATTTTATAACACTACAAAGATTACACAGACATACACCAGACTGAAAATAACGCATAACCCAATCTACAAATAATCTATTTACTCTATATAAATAATCAAAAGAGTCTTACCCTGACTATGATCCTTTCTGATGCATGGGCAATTACAGTATAATTTGAATCTCCTGAAGCAACACATAAGCTGACTACTAGATAGAAATACCTCTGATCAGGATTTGGTTTGCCTTTTTTCCTCATATTATTGGAAGTTGTCTCACTAAAATGTAAACGTCCAACAGTAGTCTTGGTTACTTGGTCAGGAGTCAGTTCCAAACTACAAATGTAAACCACAAAACATGAAATTGTAATCACATTGTATAATATAATTTCTCAATAGCTACTAAATAAAAAAAATTATTCAAAAAAAATTTAAGATTTAAAAAATATTCATAAGAAAATTTTATCAACATAAAAAATAGAAAATGAAGAATAGACAGGAAACTACGCACAATAAAAAAAAGATAAAAAATTAATTTACTCATTTATTGTATTAACAGATAGCAGCTAAAAATGTAGAATCACAAAAAAATCCAAGTATTTTGATTTGAGCAAATCTGAATTTATGTAATAAAATTTAGTTTGTTTTCTAAAACAATTTTTTGTGGATACCTAATTTTTTCTCTAATAAAGCAGATGCAAAATAATTTTCCGGATATTTGCCTCCATAGAATTCTGAAATTTCCTTGAAATTGAAAATGTTATAAATGCATGCTTTACGTCATTACAATTCCAATAAAGAATTCTTAAATTATTATGACACCAAATTAACAGAACATTTATGGATATAAATTCAAAAACAATCACTTCTACTTATAAAAGCATAAAAGAAAAGAACTCCGAAACATAACATACTAAAACTACAGGAACATTTTCATACATTTAAGACAAGGAGTAAAACCCTGTGATGCAGATGTTGTCTTTCTGCTACATCATTGACTGGTAACTTTTATTTTAATTTATACATTGCTTCTAAGGAAATCTTTCTTACATTTTTTACATTTCTGTCAACTCCCACCAGAAAATGTAAATTCTAATTTAAACAAGAAACAAGAATATAAGTATAGAAAGAAAGCACTGGCAACTTCAGCCACAGCAATATTTGCTCTCAGATTCTGCCTGCCATAGTGATTATTGGTGAATGTTGACTTTCAACGTTACTGTAATTACATTTAGAAGTACTGCAAAACAGCAGTCAGGTCCTTAATCTTTAATTTGATATTTGTTTTGTAAATAACAAATAATATAGTAAATAATAGGAATGCTGTTGCATTATCAATCCATAAGTGAATATTTAACTTCTGTTAATATTTCAAGTTCTGTAATTTCAAGCCAAAGCACAAATAAATGTTTTTGTTGATTTTAAGACCGTAGTTTTCCCTTCATATTATTGGATTCTAAGTCAAAGACAGGACAAGAATTCTTCTTGCAGTCAAAGAAGATTACACAGTGTTTAGTTTAAGTGCAATTAAGGTCTAGTTCTCAGAGCTGGAACTACTTATTCAAATCATATCAATCATTCAGTCAATAATGTTTTCATTTTAATTGGAGTATACATATAAAACTGGACTGATTGATATCAAAATACAGTTTCTGTCTGAATCTTCAAAATTAAAAAAGTAATTTTTAAAGAATAATTTGAAACAGTGATTCACTCGCTATTGCAAACAAAATGCAGAGATAATTCATAAAAATATAAAAAATTTTCCTCTTTTAAATAATTTTAACTTCTTTAATAGTTGATACAAAATTATATATAAAAAAATTTAAAGTTTCTATGCAAAAGTAGGGAATATTAAACTTACGGAACAGGATGAAAAGGCTTTTTACTTCTATCAGACTGTGATTGTTCAACTTTGATTGTTTGACTTGGAGACTCAACCTGTGGAAAGTTAACTTTCATAAGTTACAAAGCTATTTACATTTCATATAGATTTTTTAATAGAAAAGTAGTTTATTAAATGGGGGGAGTGGAGGCTAAATTAGCAGTTGTATTAGGAAACAATTCATTTTATGTTTGCATTATAAATCTGCTAAACATTTAAATAAAATAATTTTAGTTCTTTCAACAGTTAAAAGTTACATTTAAATATGATTTAAAAATGGAATGAAAAGATATTTAACACTGAAAGCTATAAGAGCCAATTTAAACTAACAGACATGAGACACAATATTTGATTTATACTGTATATCCAACTTAAGACTGGGACTCACCATTTGTAACAACCCATATTTTAACATGTACTTATAAATAAAATATGCAGCAGTTTATTATAATGCAGCCATAAATGTGCAAGACTGGATGACCCTCTGCAATACTTTGTTTTGAAAATAAGGCAGGCTTAGAAATTTTCAGTGGATTTCATTCATAAATGTATAAGAAACTAAATTTTTGATTCAAATGTTATTTAATTTTGAATACATTTGTTATGAATTTGAATGCAAGTTATTTATTTAGCTAGAATACATATAAATATATATAATTTCAACAGAAAATTATAATTTATTTATTATTTTTAGATAATATTCAGATTTCAGATAATATTCAGATTTTCAGATAATATCTATTACAGAATATTTACACACATTATGAATATGATATGTATGCATGTTATTTAAAGACAAATAACGTTAAACTCAGTTTTAGCCTTCAGTAAATAAATAATAGGTGTAAATACTTATATGCATCAAAACATCAGTCTAAACAATATTTAACAATATTAATTGAAAATAATAAATAAATTTAACAAATTATCAACACATGTTATGAATATGATATGTAAGCATGTTATTTAAAGACAACTCCTTTTAAACTCAATTTTAACCTGCAGTCAAATGAATAATAGTTATACACACTTATATGCATCAAAACAATGGTCTGAGCAATATTTAAATCAAATTGATAACATTGGAAAAATTCAAATTTTGAAATAAAACTGGCAATATTATACTTTTAAAAGTTTTTTGGAATTTTTGTGATCTATTCTAATTTGCAAGAAGTTTTTTTGGGAAATGAATTCAGAACTTTCATTTTCATCTTCAAGAGTCATTAATCATAGATCAAAGCTTGCCTATGAATTTACAAGAATTCAGCAATTATTGCTAACATGTACATACATTCTAAGAAAATAATAATACCTTAACGCCATTAAAATGTAGGTAGAAGTGATCAATTTTTTTCACTCCATCAGGTGTCTTCACATAGTGAGGTTCACCAATAGGTTGAATATGAACAGTAACTTGGAAATGATTCTTTTTCTGACAAACAAAAGCATCATCAGCATTACTGAAATTGAATCCTTTATCAGCATCAACCCTGTAGTTTGGAGGTGGTCTGAAATACAATTATGGTTAAAAATTTGCTGAACAAGAGAATTTTATCATCTAACTTATCTTTCAAAAGAAAAAATATTTTTGATTGCTTACAATTCTTTTAATGTGTGATCACAAAGTATGGCCCATGTATTTTGTTGAAATGGCTGAAATCTAATACACTGATAAGCAGATTCTAGAAACATCCCAGATCCATCAGGTCCACTAAAGTCAAAACTATATTCATCATCAGTAGTTGAAAGAACAGGGGTATTTGTATGTGGTTCAGGTGAGATTCCGCCTACAATTAAAAAAAAAAAACCCATCAAAACAATAAAAACACATATGAATTGGCATTCATTATTTTAGCTTTTTAGACATGCACAACAGGAAAAAAGATTTGGGCACTAGAATCTGTCTGAATATTTTAATAATTCTAGATAACTAACTCATAACTGTTTTGAAGATACAATTTCCTCATAGTCACATATAAGACATTTCATTTACATGGAAAAAATAAAACACCAAATGCTTGATTTGTAGAGAAATCACGCCCCATAATGTAGAAGATTAAGAAAAAAAAAAATTGGGTACACTCTATGTTTTTAATTTCAGAGATAAAAACCAACACTTATTTTTGTCTTACTTGTTTCCATTCTTTCTGCCATATTTGTATGCTTGTTTATTGTAAAGAAGGATTTTAAGCAGGAATTTGGGAGTTAGGTAAGAATTCTAGGAAGTAATGCATTTCTGTTTGGCTTCTTTATAAAGCTTTAACTGACTTATTTTTTTCCTTCTCAGAAACAAATATATATTTACTGTTGTGAAAGTTAGGAAATTTTAATTTTTTAATTTTTAATTTTAATATTTATTTTATATTTTAATTTTGTTTTAAGTTAACAAAAATTTTAATATTTTATTTTCACAAAACAAAATACGAAACATACTTTCTCCTTCCTAAAATCAATGAAATTTTTTTACTTGCCTGCATATGCATTTCTATCCCAATTTAAATGAAAAAATGGAATTAATTTTTATTTAGGTAGGCCCCAGAATTAAACATGGAAATAGTTTTTATTTCCATGTTTAATTCTAGGGTTAAACATAAAATAATATTTTTATTCATGTAACAATAACCAAATGCATTTCTAACTACAATTATACTAATATTATTGTTTATAGAAGTAAAATTCATAAAATAACAAAATGAGACAAGAACAGTCAGTTTCATTATGGAAAGATATTTAAACTAGACTAACTTTCCACTGTACTGTATTATCTTTTATATTCATATAGTAAAAAATTAAAAATACATAAAGGAATAACAAAAAGCCTATTTTTACTTGCTTAAGGTGAAAAAGCAAGCAAATTGAATAATTAGAATTTCAAAGATCTGAAGTCCAGAATTTTCTTGTAATACACCAAAAGTAAAAAATAAGGTGAGAAGAAGGAATTGCATGCATCAGTTAGCTGCATAATACATGTTAAAATGAATAATCTTTTAAACAGATGATATGATGAAGGTATCAAAAAAGATTAGAACCTGAAATTACTTGGTAAGTAAATTAGATTTTGAATTATGTTAATGCTTTTGCATCACGTAACTTTAATCTCTGTGTAGTATTTTTTATAATTACACATAAGATGTTTTTACATTGCACTTTTTACTCTGTTTTGTTTAATATTTTATTTTCTTAAATATTTTTATAATTTGCATAATACAGGAGTGAATTCACATTCATTAGAAAATAAAATATTTTATTCTATAAAAACAATAACATGAAGAAGGAAGTTTTTAAAATTAGTCACTATGAGTCAATATTATCAAATTACAAATAGCTTGATCATTGCAGAACATACAGACACATTCAACTGAAGCATTATGTAAAAATGCACACAACTGAGCAGAATCAAGACTGCAGTTTTCCTGCCTGATTTAGCAAGGTATATTGTAATCACGTTAGTGCACATTTCATATACACTCATGTCCATAAATTAAGGATACTTTGGAGTCACGCGGAAATCGAACTCTAAAATAAATATATCACCTGTAAAATCACTACACACATCTCCAAGAATCATATGCAAATTTCAGGAAGTAACCAGATGACACCAATGGGACATCACAATGACGAGAGTGTAAGAGAGTGATATATAAGGAATACAGGCAAAGAAGTAAAATTGTTCGCAGGCGCTTTATAAGCATTTCAGTGCAATAATTGAATAGTTATGACACAAAGGACGCATTTGGATGATTTTTTACGTGGTAGAATTATCGGCCGTCTGGAATGTGGGCGTACCCAACTGGAAGTATCACATGAACTTGGAATTGCCCAGTGTCATCTCCAGGCTTTGGCAATGATTCCAAAATGATGGTAATGTGAGTAGACATTACAGCATAGGTCGCCCCAGAGTTACAACACCGCATGAGGACCGGTATTTCGCAGTTACTGCCAAAAAAACAGGCGGAGCACAGCCTCAGACCTGTCTAGTCAGCTCTCTTCAGCCACTGGTACGACAATTTCAAGGCAGACCATGTACAGACTCTTAGGGCAGATTGGTCTATATGCTCATAGACCTGCCAGATGCATTCCACTTACTGCAACTCACTGTCACCTGCGGTTAGCCTGGAGTAGAGAGCATGCATTGTGGACACTGCAACAGTGGGCTTATGTGATGTTTTCTGTCGAGTCCAGGTTTAGCTTGTAGTCTGATTCTCATCAGACTTTCATATGAAGAGCTCCAGGTACCCGTTACCACCAAGAAAACATCATTGAACGACACCGTTACGGTGGTGCAGGAGTGCTCGTTTGGGGTGGAATTATTCTGGGTTCCAGAACTGACCTGCATGTTCGAATTGGAACCATCACAAGCCAAATCTATCGGGATGTCATTCTGGAACAACATGTACATTTCTTTCAGGGCGCCATGGGCACACAAATTGTGTTTATGGATGACAACGCTCATCCTCACTGTGC
Source organism: Stegodyphus mimosarum (assembly GCA_000611955.2). NCBI lineage: Eukaryota > Metazoa > Arthropoda > Arachnida > Araneae > Eresidae > Stegodyphus > Stegodyphus mimosarum. The sequence continues at coordinate 269,207 of KK114968.1, forward strand.
AAACATCGTAAATGAATGCCTTCAATCGGAGGATATCACCCGTATGGACTAGCCAGCATTCTCACCGGACTTGAATCCAGTAGAGCACATGTGGGACATGCTTGGCCGATGAGTTGCAGCCCATCAACCTCCTGCTACATGTCTACCGGAACTTCGAAGAGCATTGCTTTTTGAGTGTTGTAATATCCCCCAAGATCAGATCGATAATTTGATACTCAGCATGCCTACGCATTGTTGGACTGTATTGCATCGTCTGGGAGACATACAATGTATTAACAATCATACCAACCATGTAATATTGGTTTTTTGTAATTTTTTCCAGGGAGAAAAAATCGCTAATTTTTTTAATAATATCAAACATATAGCATCTTTTTTTGCTCTTTACCTTTTGTTTAATAAATAAGCTTTACAAATAAGTCTTTGTTTTGCTTCTAACTCTTCCTTTGCCTGATTTTGCATTATCCTTAATTTATGGACATGAGTGTAATTACAATGGAATAATATTTTCATCATACTGCATTATGTATGCTGAACTGAGCTATACATGGAACTGAAATGATAAAAAAGTCTCCGCTTAACTTTTTTACTGCTTATTGAGCGATTTTCGATGGCAACATGAAAGTAACAAATACAATTTTTTCCTCTATTGAAAAGCACATCCCAATTCCCCTTCACCCCACACTTAATCATTGATAACACTTCCCCCCACACTTAATCATTTTTTACAATATTTAGACTATGAGTCATGCTTTAGTCAACAGATGGCATTATTTTCGCCAAAATTTTCATATTTGCATAGAGTTCAATTTTGAAAGTACTTTTTCAAGCACTGTTATCATTTTCATTTCTTATATTTAGAATAATGGAATGTATGTTTCTAATGTTATTTCTGATAATGGAAGTGATTTTAGCGACACTGAAAATAGCAATAGTGAAGCAGATTGTTATTGCTCGGACTCCTTCCCAGATCGTGGTGAATCTGAAAACAATTAAAAAACTATCCAAAATATTCAAATCTCTAGCATGTCTGTGGGAGGCTTATGTACTTTGAAAAAAAGAATTGCAAAAATTAAAGCTTCTAAAGTTTTATATGCAAGGACACAAATGATTGGACAAAGTATCAAAAAATATGATGATGCATGCAGTACATCTGAAAGATCTAGTTCTACTTTCAACCTTTTGAGATTGACAGTTCATTATTTTGCTACCCACATACCTCCTAATCCCATAAAAAAGAGCCTTCCAGGCAGTGTACTATTTGTTGCTTTAAAAAAATACATACATATATAATGAAAGTAATTAAAAGTAAATTAATAAGCCCAAGACTTGCGCTAAAGCTGCAAAGTAATAAAGCAATAATTCACTAAAAATTATAAAAAGAAAACTCTCCATATTACATCTCCAAGCAATGGAATTTCAATTTAAAAACATCATAATTTAAACATCATAATTTAAAAACATCATATCATCATGATGTTTTTAAATTGAATTTCCATTGCTTGGAGATGTAATATGGAGAGTTTTCTTTTTATAATAGTGAATTATATATATATACACTCACGTTTGTGAAAATTGCAACACCAAGAAGGAATCGTCATAATTGAATGCAATTTAATACACAGTTGAGTGGTAGTGGTACAAATAAATGATTAAATGTTCAAAGCAAACAAACAAGAACAAGAGATCAGAATCAGTATTTTGTGTGGCCACCACGCGCCGCAATAAGTGCTGCTACACGAC
>KK114968.1:276829-315983 GCA_000611955.2 Stegodyphus mimosarum
CAGAGGGCGCTGCTCAGCATACGCATGCGCTACGGATTTGCAATTCTAATCATTTGCATATCATGCGCTACTTTGCATTTCCTGAAAATTTCAGCTCACTCGCGTAAGTCCTTCATGGTGTTGCAATTTTCACAAACGTGAGTGTATATATAAATCCCCCCCACTTCCTCGCTCCCCAAAAAAATTCACAAAGAAAAATGACCTGATGTAAGTGCAGAAAACGTGAAGTAGGACTTTGCCTAGAACCCACACTAAATTTCTAGTCTAATTCCTGTAAATATTGAATATTCAAATTCATTTAAAAATGTAAAGTAAGTACACTAATTTCATTAACATACATACTTTACATTTGTGTTCTATAAAGTAAATCATTTAATCAAGATTTATTTTCAGAGTTTTTGTCTTCACATGAATACTCTCAAAATTCATTTTTATGAAAGCCTGCTCTTATGCACAAAATCTATACTAAAAATATACAAAAATGTGCTGCATATTTTAACTCTCTAATGCATGTAGATTTGAAAAATTAGGCAGAACAAATATAAGCATAATAAAAAATAGGCAATTTTGATAAAAAAAAAAACTGAGCAGCCCCAGGGTTAATGGAAAAACATATCCTCATTGCATGACAAAGTTTAGTAAGTAAGTAAATACAAGCATACCTGGATGGTCTAAATGTCACATTCATGTTTATGCATTTAGTCATGATTTCCACAGAAAGACACGAGCAAAAGACACAAAAAAATTAACATCTCTTATTTTTCCATATTTAAATACATATTTAAATTTTACATATTTCCTATTAAACAGCTACCTTCTCAGTATTCAGTCTTCTTTAAAAAGGACAGAAATAGTTCGAAAACAGCATATAAATGCAATAACTATAATTAAACAATTGGAAATAATTAAAAATTTCTATATTTAAAAATACAAGCACTAAATTCATTCAATTTCAGATTCCTAACAATGCATTCTGAAAAATTTTGCTAGTATTCTGAAACCTATGATATGAATATTGTCTTCAATAAACACAGAAATCTTTATGAATAAAAATAAATTACTAAAGGTTGAAATCAAATTACCTGCTTCTTGTTTAACATTCATCATCCCATTGAGCATGTTGTTATTAACCACATTTTTGTGATTTTCTGTGAGTTTACGCTTTTTGTGGTTAGTATTGTTGCTCTCCAGGTTATCACACAGAAAATCTTCATTGCTAAAAGAATATACGGTTAAGAAATTTGTTGAAATACTAAAGAGCAACAAAAATTTGAAGAGTTGTATATAATGTAATTTTGAACTTTTTTTCTGAACTAAAGCAAAACAGAAAGGTTCTAGTGAGTTAGGCTAGAGTAGTGGTAACTATGATAAAATGCATGCATTTTAATTCAAATATATAAATATATTTTCAGTGAACAGCACTTAATACAGCTATCATGTGTAAGATATACAAATTCATTACGAAGAAAAATAAAACTTCTTTAAGACAAAAAAAAGCAATGAATAAATATGAAGTTCTATATGAATTTGATGTATTCAATGAAAAGTGTTTGTTAATCATTTTGAAGACAGAACAAAAAAATTCTAATTTCAACAGAATTTTATTTTTTTTACAAAAATTAAACAAAAGAAAAAAAGACATTATTTTACATCTACAACTGATTTTTTTTGGGGGGGGGTCACAGCACTAGCAAATTTTTTCTTTTTAATTGCTCATTATGCTAAACCAATGATGATTTAAAAAGTATTGCATTTTATTTAAATTGTTACTAGAATTACATAAAATAATACCTACAAAAATAATGTGCAATCATTTCTCATTATACAACTCCCACTCTGTATGACCTTGTATATTCTTCTTTTGAAAATACAATAAATTTTTCTGGTCAAAGTAAAATGATCTTTTGGCATCATACTGCTGCCATAACCTGTCCATCTTTGATGTTAAAAATTGAAATTATAAATTTTATCTTATTTAACACATCACTTTTCAGAATAACTTAATTCTTAAAGGTGAGATATTCCTGCTATATATTTACATAATTTTTTCATTTAACTGTTTCCCTAAAATTTAGTATTTTTAATGTTAAATACAACTTATTTCTCCATCATTGTGGTCAAATTTAAGAAATACTAATTAGGATAATCTACAAGTTACTGTCAAATTATAATGCAATGCAAATAGTTTAGAAAGTTTTTATCATTAATAGTTATCATCATTAATAGCACTAATTAAATTTATTATATACAGCAAGATAAAAAGTTGTGTATCATTTTCATTAATTACATAAAAAACATTCACATAATCTGCCATAAATCAATATAATTGTTAATATTAAATATAACTTTTGACACACATAATTATGACTGCAACTTAATATTCACCTATCATATAGTGAACTTAAATGGGGAGTTGGAGGCCCAAGAGTCTGTGGTTGTAAACCAAGCCCTGATGTAAGTGAAGTGGGAATATGGTGTTGCAGGTGAGTAAGAACAGATCCAACTGATGCACTTTGGCTTGGCACAGCAGATAGAGTTTGAGATACAGTTGAATGAGGAGGTATAGGTGCCTGCACTGCTTGTGGTGGATTCTAAAAAAAGCAGAAATTAGAATTATTAAAATTAAGGACTTTAAACTGACTTATACAGCAGAATAAAACTAACCTTAAAACAATTATGTTTTACATGGCAAGTCAATTCCTGAAATAAATGTCTAAAAATATAAAATACTCATTTAATTTTAATTAAACCTTCACTTCATTTTTATTTTATGAACTTACGATAGGTTTCCTTAAAAAAGGCTGGAGGACTTTCTATCTATATGGACTATAGGAATATCTTTAATGGTTGGTTCTAGGTACAAGATTCTAGTGAAAAATAAATCAAATAAGAAGGACTTCCCTGCTATAATAATTGTGGTCACATCAGACACAATTTTTAGTAAAAATATAAGAAATTTATGTTTTCATACCAACAGCCTGTGAAAAAATTCCCAATCATTAAGCTGCTCCCTCTAGTGTTATGTATGTCATAATCTCAAGGAGTTTTGCATTTTAAGAAGCCACCAAATAATTTTCTGGATTTAGAGAAGCAATGTAAAAGTATACAGCTACTATCTTTGGGATATGTGCATATAGTTTTTTCTAATTTTAATTAATGGTATCTTTAGTAATTTTGATAAAATAAGGATGAAGATTTAGGAAGGGGAATTTTTAATCAAAATGCTTACTTCATGATACTACAGGGTAAATGCAGAAATTTAAGTTTCACTAATTTTTAGCATAATGCATCTTGTGGTCAAAATTATTGTAACCTGAAGGCCTACATTATTTCATTCATTTCTAAAACTGGAACTCTGTTACCAACCATTCAAAAGCTAATACTTACTCAATGAGACTTTTAAAAACTTTTTTAGAAAGTAATTTATCTTCGTTTCTTAAGAAGACAGATATATAGATATATATGCATATACATAAAAAATTAGCCTTCAGAATGAAAAAAAAAATGTGTTATTAACTGAAAGAAAACATGCTGAGTTTTAAAAAAATCACATTCTGATGACTTCTTCCATCTCTTTATAAGGTATTTCCTCCTTCCTTCTAGTATGCCTCTCTGGTGTAGAGGTAGCACACTCGATGTGTATTCGAGAGGTTCAGTTTCGAGTCCCGGTGAGGGTACTTCAAATTTTTCATGTCTCCTGCTTAATATAACTTAATGTCTCTACACCTTTACTTTTAATAGAGTAGATTTTGCAGTTTTTACACAAATATATTCCAATGCTATATCACTTTCACATTCATTAAGAACTTTACTTTGTTATCTAAGTTAATGGATTAAAACCAGGTTTTGATAGTCAAGAGGAAACAGTTTTGCTGATTTTGTAAAACAAAGATAAAACATACAATAAAATTACAATTATGAGTACAGTCCTTATTTGAGAGAATTTAAAGCATAAAAAGTCAAATTAATTTGAAAATTTATTAGTAATTGGCCTCTTCTGCTGAAAACATAAATTCTGAGAATTCTGCTTCAGTGAGAATATTCTTTTAAAAATATTTTCAAATGGAGATTAAAAAGTGTCATATAAACCAAGACAGACCAAAATAAATAATATAAAAGAGAACTGAATTCTCCATCCTGAATGAGTGCTGAATAATGTAAAGACATAACTGGGTATGTGTAAGTAAAAGTATTTAATTATAATTAAATAAAAAAGTATTTACTTAAAATTAAAAGAGAGAAATCTTTTATTATAAACTTACAGATAGCTGCAGTGATTGGCTTAAGGATAATGATGTTTCTGATAAATGCTTTAATGGCTGTGTGTTATTATAACTCATATACTGTTTCAAGTCTCCTGAAGGTTGCATCATTTTTTCAGAAACTGTAATATCTTCGTTGCCATGCAAGCAAATTTCTAAAATAATAAATCATTATTACAAAAATAAATCTATAGATAAAAAGGTTTCATTATAAATAAAGAAACTAAAAAACAAATCATAATTAAATTTAATAAGAAAATAATATTAATAAAACATTTGCTTAAGTCTCAAAATTACATTAAAAAATTAAATAATTGAGTTTTAAAACTTAATACTACATTTAAAAATTTTTTTAAATATATTAAGTATTGACTTGGTGCAATACCTTACCTATAAAACTTAAATTATCCAAACTATTAGCTTTTTTAGATTGTAAATACTTCTGATACATGTAACAAAAACCGAAATCCGAGCGTCCGATAACCGGAATGATCTATTACCCAGATTTCCAATAATTTATTTACTCTAATATTTGTTTTCTTTTTTCGTCCACTTTGGATATGATACTCAAGAAAAAGGCAGTGTTTCCTGCTTATTAACTGAAATTTCTATCGCCCCAAAGTATCATTATTCGCGACAATATTGGACCATCTTGCATATTGTTTCCTATTTAACCAATTACCGGTTAAGGAACCACATTTCCATTTCCCGTTCTTGTATGGTTCGGGGTTAGCATTTTTTTTTATTTTGTCTAGACTTGTACACAATAAATGACGTCTTAAGACCTGTATTTGGAGAGGTATGATGCACATACTGGCCAGTAACTTCAAAGATGATGTTTGATATCGATTTTCTTTTCTTTTTCTTTTCTTTTTTTTTTTTAATCATAGCAGGGAGGAAAAAAGAATTCCGCTGAAGTTCAATTAGCACTGCGAATGGCGTTCTTCTATAATTTTCTGATTTGAAGTGACTTAATGTTAAGTCTATTATTATTAATCTTAGAGAAATTAAAGTTTTGGTTAACAATAATATCTCCGTTTTACTTTTGCTTCGAAACAGTAGATCTATCATTCAGCCAACGGATATCTGAATTCTGCACACATTGAAATGCAAGTAACAAAGTAGACTTTTTTGAAATCGCTACAACAGTAAAAACATGCAAGAATTCTTGAAATATTTTAATATAAAATCTACTGTGTAGAACATTGCAAAGTTATGAGATGTCATGTATACAGGTATTTAAAAAAAAAGTTGGTGTAATTTACAGACAACTATAACATTTCATTAAAATGATTATGATGACAGCTGCGAACATAGAGGTTTTTTCGAACATTTTGAGTAAAATGCGAAACATTCCGATTAATGGAATATGTGAAGAAATACTAAATAATGATTATACACTCATGTCCATAAATTAAGGATGATTCGGAGTCACGCGGAAATCGAACTCTAAAGTAAATATTATCACCTGTAAAATCACTACACACATCTTCAAGAATCATACGCAAATTTCAGGAAGTAACCAGATGACACCGATGGGACGTCACAATGACGAGAGTGTAAGAGAGTGATATATAAGGAATACAGGCAAAGAAGTAAAATGTTCGCAGGCGCTTTATACGCATTTCAGTGCAATAACCGAATAGTTATGACACAAAGGACGCATTTGGATGAATTTTTACGTGGTAGAATTATCGGTCGTCTGGAATGTGGGCGTACCCAACTGAAAGTATCAGACGAACTTGGAATTGCCCAGAGTGTCATCTCCAGCCTTTGGCAACGACTCCAAGATGATGGTAATGTGAGTAGACGTTACAGCACAAGTTGCCCCAGAGTTACAACGCCGAATGAGGACCGGTATTTGGCAGTTACTGCCAAAAAAAACAGGCGGAGCACAGCCTCAGACCTGTCTCGTCAGCTCTCTTCAGCCACTGGTACGACAATTTCAAGGCAGACCATGTACAGACGCTTAGAGCAGATTGGTCTATATGCTCGTAGACCTGTCAGATGTGTTCCACTTACTGCAACTCACTGTCGCCTGCGGTTAGCCTGGAGTAGAGAGCATGCATTGTGGACACCGCAACAGTGGGCTTGTGTGACGTTTTCCGACAAGTCCAGCTTTAGCTTGCAGTCTGATTCTCGCTGGCCTTTCATATGGAGAGCTTCAGGTAACCGTTACCACCAAGAAAACATCATTGAACGACACCGCTACAGTGGTGCAGGAGTGCTCGTTTGGGGTGAAATTACTCTGGGTTCCAGAACTGACCTGCATGTTCGAATTGGAACCATGACAAGCCAAATCTATCGGGACGTCATTCTGGAACAACATATACGTTTGTTTCGGGGCTCACAATTTGTGTTTATGGATGACAACGCCAGTCCTCACCGTGCAAACATCGTAAGCGAATGCCTTCAATCGGAGGATATCACCCGTATGGACTGGCCAGCATTCTCACCGGACTTGAATCCAGTAGAGCACGTGTGGAACATGCTTCGCCGACGAGTTGCAGCCCGTCAACCTCCTCCTACATGTCTACCGGAACTTCGGAGAGCACTGCTTTTTGAGTGGTGTAATATCCCCCATGATCTGATCGATAATTTGTTACTCAGCATGCCTAGGCGTTGTACGGACTGTATTGCACTGTCTGGGAGACATACAATCTATTAACAATCATACCAACCATGTAATATTGATTTTTTGTAAACAGGTTTTTTTTTTTGTAATTTGCTCCAGGGAGAAAAAATCGCTAATTTTTTTAATAATATCAAACATATAGCATCTTTTTTTGCTCTTTACCTTTTGTTTAATAAATAAGCTTTACAAATAAGTCAAATTTGTTTTGCTTCTAACTCTTCCTTTGCCTGATTTTGCATTATCCTTAATTTATGGACATGAGTGTATAACGGAAGTCTTCCCCTGGATGGCAATACTATAGTGATCAATCAGTTAACGGAACGGCGAAATCTATAGGATTGCTTTAAATCCAGGAAATATCACCATTTACCTTCAACACCCATTTTAAATTTCATGAGATGGTTTATTCAAATGAAATCTTTCTCTGCGCAGAACACTTCTTTTTTGAAGACAAAGGATAACAGTTTGTTCAAAGTAAAAATCCCTCTCAGTATTTTCTTTTTTAAACGGAGAAAAAAATATCCAACTATGATTAAATGAAAAATGTGATTGCGTCAAGAAAGATGACACATTAAACTAGTGATGCCTGACACCAAAATCTTCAAGTAAGCGTAAAAAAACGCAAAATTTTCCAGTGAATAAAATCTGTGAAGAAGTGCAAATAAATGCTAAGCGAAGATTTTATAACTGAAAGCATTATTGCGATAACAATGCCTCAATCACCAATCAATTAAGCGACGATGAAATCTGTAGTGCGTGATTTTAAATGCAGAAAATATAGCCATCGATAGTGAGAAAAGTGACAAAGAGGCAACTCAGCAATTACCTATTTAAAAAAATAGGTAATATGATACGACTAAATGACAAAACTTTGCAACTGAATAAGAAGTTATGTCTCTTTGTAAAATTAAAGAGAAAATAAAGTATTGACACAAAAAAAAACAAAATTGCTTAAATATTTTTTGTCGAAAGATATGCTTAATAAAACAAGATAGATGATTTTTGTACATTTCGGTTTCCTTTAAAGTCATAAAAATTCTTCCATTACTTCAAAAACCACCTTTTCATAATTTTAATTTTATAACTTTACATGTCATCTTACTGAATTTAAATTAATGACTTAAGATCGGCAAATTTTCTACATTCAAAATCGCTGCAGGCCCGACGATTCCCAATTTTGAACTTTGTACTCTAAAATCAAATCTTGATAATATGTCATTCTTTGAACAGGATGAAAAGGGACGTATTATGCGAGATGACTTTGAAAGCAGATGTAGGAGAAGGCACATTTATACTAATCTTCAAGTGTTCTCACTAAATTAAAAGTTTACATTTATACTAATCTTCAAGTGTTCTCACTAAATTAAAAGTTTAACTTGGATTTTCTTTAAAGAAATAAAATACTTTATTTAATTCTATGTTACTTTTATTTATTTACAATCGATTCGACCTGTTGCTCCCAAATTTTCGAAACTAACATTTTCCCTCCAAGTGTACAAACTGCATAATCTTTATTTCTCGTTTCATTTTTAGATGAATATAAATTTAACGCAGATACTCATTTATTTTTAGGTCTTAAGTACTTTTTAATCAATTTGTATTTAGCAAAATTTTTCTCACAAGTAGTAGAGCTCACCAGCGTGAGAGCGATAAAAATCGCTGAATATTGGTAGTTTGAACGTGATTCGTATCACAACGAATGGATTGAGTGCATGGGCCTTTGCGTGGTTTTCCTCATGCGTAACGTGGATTCGAGCCACTTTTCCTTAGAAAGTCCCTTAGAAAGGTATTCTTCCTCTTACGCAGATAGCTCTCATGTGCTTTGACCTAATCAAATAAAACAAACCAAATCTAACAAGAAGTAATTCAATGGGAAAAATTTGTGGGAAAAATTCGTTACAATATTTGGAACTGCATTCTGGAGACTATATTTTAGAATAAGCTGCAAAACTTCAAAGCAACTATTCTTCCGCTTCTCTGTTTCATTTTCCAAAGTAATAACAGAAATATAACGCTAAAATAACTTGAATACTTTGTTTGGTGTAAAAGAAATTCTCTCCTTAATTCAGTTTCATAAAACAATTCAGCACCTCGTGATTTTTTACCTAACCAGTTACGGGGTAGGTTACTGTTAGTTCAAACTAGGATCCAATCCGAAAGAACAGGTTGATTGCATGAGCATTTTCATTGTTTACATTATGTGTCGAATAAGTATAAGCATGTTTTCAATTTCTAAGCCCTTCATACAAAAATTTCAGACCTTCACGAAAGCATCCCTCCTCTTAGGCATAGATAGCATAAACGGCATTGCAAAAACGCAAAAAATCCCAATTATTCTTTCTGTTCCGATTATCCGTATGACTAGCTGCTATTACTATTAAGTTTCACATGAAAATTGCTGCCCCAAAAATGTGTCCACTTCACTCATTATTGCATGTTTTGGATCCATTTAAAAATATTTGTAAAAGGCAACTCTTCTGTGCAATTTTTGCGCTTTGTCGCATAAGGGAAAAAAAAAAACAAAAAAACACTAGAGACTTCTAGAGTTCCTATGTAATGGAAAACAAGTACTTCAGAAGAGCACACTCGCGGAATTTTATTCTGATAGCTGACTGGCTGAAATATGCAGACAATCTAACTTTTTGTGGACGGAAGAAAACGTCAAGCGTCTTTCTGTCAGTGCTAACACTTTACACCTTCACAACTGATGATGAGGTCAAAGAGATGGTCCTGAAATAGTTCACCCAGCACTGTTTATCAGTATTTGATCATGCCATCACTTCTTTCATGAGGAGATGCTTGACTATGTACTCATAGTAATTATTTGAGGTTTTAATTCATCCAGGTAATTTAAACTCTATATTGCCACTTTTTACTTAAATGTACTAAATAAATGTTTATTCCATTATCAAAATTCTTAAAATTTCATGTAAAAATAAAAAGCTTAATCAAAAATAAATAAATAAAATACACTGTTTGGCACTATAAAATGATATACAGCAAAACTCTGACATTTTAAAACCATACATATTTTGCAAATGGTACCTGATTGTGCAGGTGACAAGGGAGGTTCCGATCCTGAATCAGGTGGACTTTCTGGAAGGTTTACACTAAAATGCAAATCAGTAAAATAATTAGACAGTGAAGAGAAAAAAAATATTTCAATTTTTGAAATTATAAATATAATAAATATTTAACTGAAAAGTTAAAAAAAGGGGGGATTTTACATTTTAAATAGCGCTTTAATCCTCAAAGTAATAATGGCTTTCCACAAAAATGAATTTTAAATAGATATACTCAATGATAAAAACAACATTACCAAAAGTACTTAACGTTTTCCGTGCAGAACCGATTTTGGCTTACTTTTCTTTCAATCGGCGAAGAATACTCAACCGGAGCTGGAACGCACGGTATTTCATCAGAAGCAGAAGATAATGCATCGAATATTTAACTGTGAATAAAATATCAATCACGACATTCGGCAAAATAGATTGGCTACTTCACTGATACAGTTCTCAGACAAAGAAATTTCAATTCAGGTATAGAAAGCATTTATAGATCAGGGAGGGGCAAAATAAGATGAACATAATGTTCGAAAATACAGCTGTGAATGTTACAAACATAAAACTGTTCGACTGTAAAGCAGTCAGAAAGAACAAGCAAGTCTACAACTGAAACAATCTTCATCTATGTATCTACGTTCAGAAATTTTCAATAAACTAGCTATTTTATTTCATGAATTTCATACTATCTACCTTCAAGAATACATGCAAGCTAAATGCAAAGAACAATACATCACTCAAATGGAAATTTCACCGTTAGTTCTTACAGACGAACAGCACGCACAAGATTGCTTTAGTAATTAGAAACAAAAGATTTTAAAATACAGGATGATTCAAAATATTTGTTTCGATTTCAGTTCCACGTAATAATTTGATATGAAACAAATGAAAAATAGAATTCTTAGAGTTTATGAATGTCTCAAAATGTTGATCATAATTTCTAAATAAAATGTTATAATACTCTCTTGTTGCTAAAGATAGGGTTAATAACAAAAGATAAGCTAAATCAAGTATGACAAAAATACAACTGTCGAATAAGATACAAAATATGATATTTATTTGAATGAATATATTTAATGAATATATATATATATATATTTGTCATTTGTGTAAATAAAAATCCCACAAAACTTTTGTAGATAAAATCTGGCCAGTTTTTCTTTCATTTATCTAATAATTACCAATATCCAGATTCTTATAATATTATTTGCTTATAATCTTTTAATTATCTTTACATTTAGTAACAATAAGCTACACAAATACAGTCGTCCATTTATTAAAATTAGCTCCAAACGAGTTTCATTCCCAAATCACTTCATCTTTACAGAGAAAAAAGATATCAGAAACTGCAGTCCACCAATTTTACCATTGATGGACTTATTAAATTAGAATACGGAGAGATAATTTAAATCTCTATAATTTTGATTTTAATGCTAAATTTCCTTCTTGTGCATGAAATTTTTTATTTTATACGTTAAAATCAATATAATAGAATTACAAAACTAGTAGCTAAATCTCAAGCTGATACGTTTTGAAATAAATATAAAAAAAGACTGCACATAAAAGACTGGTTAAATTCAGAATAAAAATTCTGTCATTGGAAATCACATTTTCTCACAAAATGTTCATTGTAGTATAATGCTTTGGAAAAAATTTTATATGGACAATTCTAGATATAATTTGCAATTCCAGTTTCAGATAACATTTAGCAGTAAACAACGTTCCCAAACCTTTTTGTTAACAAAAAATCATTTTTTTGAATTTCATTGCACACTCAAATTTATGAAACATAAACTTATAGTTATTCATATACTTACTTAATATTCTTTATACTTTTATTTAGAGAATGGTTAGGAAGTGTAATGGGGTCAACGATATGATGAGAGAGATTCTTTGATGATTCTAAGTGATATAATGCAGATGAGAGAGATTTCCCAGTTATTGCGTGATTGGTAACGCTGTGGGGTGTATTTGGACTATGAGGTATAATTGGTCGCTGCGATTTAGGCAACAAATCACATATCTTTAAATCATTGTTGACCAGTTCATCTTGAAAGTACCTAAAAGAGAATAAATGAAAATTAAATAAATAAACTGAAGAAATGCATCATATCTCTTTTTTATAAGCAGACTAGTACTAGACGTGAAAAAAAAAAGTTTCACAATGTATGACATCATGCCATAATCTTACAGTCATAAATAACATAAAATCGTCTAACTGCCGATTTTATACGCACTCTCGAAATGCAAAAATTCCTTGCTCATGTGAGCAGGAAACAAGTTTTGGCAGATATCATACTGTATCGAATTAATGTAACTTATATAACCTGGATAATAATGTGCTGGTTAAGTCAGCTAATTAATTGATAAAAATGCATTAATAGCTACGTGTTAGCGTGCATTAAAATTTGCGTGTATTGACTATCTACTGAATTGTACAATTAAAAAAATATTGCTGGAATTTCAGCATGTTATATGTTCTAAGTTAAACAGGCTTCTTAGTTTTACCAAAACCTAAATTATAGACTAAAATATTTTTGGAAAGAAACTTTTAAGTTCTCTCATTAAATGTTCTTGGTATTTTTAAGCTGTGCGTTATAATTATCCTATTGCTTTTAATTTCTAATAAGCTTTCTTTCATAAGTCTTCTCTCTTAAGAAGTTACTAATCCTCTGCTTTTAATGAGATGTTATACAACTATTAGACTGAGTTCAGAATATTTTCAGAATATTTAATATTTTATAATAGATTAATATTTAATATTAATATATTAATTAAGACACAATAACACGCCGAACGAAACTAATTCAGAAGTCAAAACAACAAATGAGCAATAGGATATGCTTCAAACCGTAACAGTCCAATGACAGTTACGGTTTCGCAGCTGAGGATGATGGTTCGGTAAAAACCATCGAAACTAGTCCTGTGAAAATATTGAGAATATTACGCTGATTTTTGTTGTTTTGACTTCTGAATTAATATATTAATTTAAGTCATTTTTTCTAAAGACAAAATCCTTTTCTTTTCCTCCTTTCTCCCTCAATTACAGATACTTTGATAGGCAAGGGATGGCTAGCTGTTAGTTATTTCAGAGTCAGTTCCAGAAGGGAACGAGAAGACATAGTAATGTTGTGATTACTCTTTTTCTGTATTTGTAGCTGAACCAAAAGATGTTAGTCTCCATATATGAATAAAAAAATGGAATAATTATCAAAATCTGCGTGAAACTGTGCTAAAATAGTTGGAAGCACATGTCGTTTCTGTTGAGAATAATCACATTTGCTCCCTGGTTTGTGATTTGATGTTATATGTATATTAACCTTATATCTTGCTAATGTTGTATTGGCAACACTTGTTCAGTGCTTTTGTTGTTGCTTCTGTGGTATGTAGAAGTGTGCTATGCCATGTGCGTGATTAATTCCATCCTTTAATAAAGCCTCTACTTAATTATCATCGGCCTCTGATTTACCTTTTAAATCTTTACAGCAGAACGTGGTTCTGATATTGAACACGCTAGAAGCGAAGGTTTTATTTAGAGAAGAAGGCGAAGAAGAAGAAGCGAAGGTTTTATTTAGAAGGTTTTATTTATTTATTTATTTATTTAGAGGCGAAGCATTTATATTTGTCTTGTGGAATTTATTTGTTTGGAACGGAATCACGCGTTAAGTGAAATTTGAAATGGCAGCACGTGATGAGAACACAAAGTATTGTGTTGAGCCGTTTAACGGTAAAAACTTTTCTCTGTTTAAGCGCCGTGTTGAAGCTGTGTTTGCGGCCAAAGAACTTGATAAATATTTAGACGTTGAAGCGGATGAAACGAAAGTTGCTGAAATCAAAGGTGCAAAAAAGGCTTACGTATTGCTGCTAACCCTTTTAGATGATGCTATATTGGCGACCATGTCGAGTCAATCTTCTGCATGTGAAATTTGGAGTAGTTTAAAGAATAAATACCTAAAGGTGAATGCAGTTAGTCAAATATTAGTACGAAAGAAATTATCGACACTAAAGAAACGCCGAGATTGCAGTATGTAGTCACATATTAACGAACTGTTGGCGATCGTAAATAAACTGCGACTCTCGGGTGCTGAAGTCAAAGATATGGATGTAATTATTTATTTATTGATATCGCTACCTGCTGAGTACGACATTATTAAATCGACGATTGAGAACCAGCCAAATGAAATGCTTACGCTGGACTTTGTCATGCAAAGACTCTTGAATGCTAAAGAATTGCAAGGTGAGAGAAATTCTTACGATTCTAGTGTTTCTGGCTCAAGTAATAACGTAGCTTTTAGCGCTGATAAACGTAATATCATCTGCCACAAATGTAAAAGTAAAGGTCATATCGCCAAGTTTTGCAAGAGAAAATTAGTTTGCTTTGGATATGGACGCCCAGGGCATTACAAGAAGGACTGCAGATTTAAGCATAAATCAGATTACAAAGAATCGGCTGCAGTAACGTTCATGGTTGGCGAGCCTGTTGGAAATTTCATTCTGGATTCTGGAGCTTCTACACACATGTGTAATAAAGGTGAGTGGTTTGAAGAAATTAAACCTTTTTCTGGAACTGTTGTATGTGCTTCGAAAAATGATGTTTTAAAGGTAGAAGGTATTGGTACAGTATCTGGAACATTAAATGGAAGAGAAATATTATATGTGCCTGGTTGAACGGTCAATTAATATCTGTGAAGAATATTCAAAAAGCAGGTTACAGTGTAATTTTTAAGAATGATGTAGCTGTTATTGAAAATGGGAATGAAAAATTTGAGTTTGCTAAACTCAATGAGAAAGGACAGTATGTGAGTCAATTTGAACCTGTTAAAGCTTCAACATACATTGCAAATCATAATGCAGAATTATGGCAAAGACGTATGGGGTACTCATCTGATAAAATACTAAAAGAAATGGGTTTGCCAGTATCTGAGTCACCATCAAGTTTTTGTGAAGAGTGTGTAATAGCAAAACATTCCAACACTCCTATGAACAAAGGCCCTAGAAGCAGAGAGCATGTGCCGATGAGAATGGTACACACTGACATATGTGGTCCCATTGATCCACCCACTAGGGAAGGTGAAAAGTATTTTGCTACAATCATAGACGATTTCTCTAGATTTACTGAAGTGCATCTCTTAAAGCACAAGGGTGACATAGATGAAGTGTTTAAATTGTTCCTAAAGCAGAATCCTGATCTCTACAAAATCCGGTGTGATAACGCTAAGGAATACGTGTCTGGTGAACTAGCTCGTTATTGCAAGAAAAATGGTGTTATGATAGATCCTGCTCCTCCATATTCACCTCCTTTGAATGGTGTGGCTGAGAGAGCCAACAGATATCTTTTAGAGAAGGCTCGAGCTCTAATATGTGAAGCAAAGCTTTCTAAATCCTTTTGGGGTTATGCTGTACAGACAGCTGCATATCTTAAGAATAGAATTCCAAATCAGACTGTTGAAAATCTACCTTATGAGCTCAAATATGGGAAACCACCTGATTTGAATATTATTAAGGTGTTTGGATCTGATGCATACATGAGAGTTCCGGATAACTTAAGAAAGAAATTGGATCCAAAATCAAAAAAGATGATTTTTATTGGATATTCTACCATGGGTTATCGTTTACTGGACCCAGTCACAAATCATGTTGTGGTTTCTCGAAATGTATTGTTCAATGAAGAGAAAAAGAAATGTATCTCAGTTCAAGATGTTTTTTCCATAGAAAGTAAAGATCCTGCTAAAGATGAAGTAATATGTGATTCAAGTGATGTAGAATCTAGAAATCTAGAAGAAAGGCATGAAGAAATTACTAGGCAAAAAAGAAATATAAAATTACCTGTAAAGGTGAATGATTACTTTGTGTATGAAGCTAATGTGGCAACTCTTGACACAGTAATATATGAGAATATAGAAACATTGCCAAAAGAAGAGCAAGTCCTATGGAGGAAAGCCGTGGATGAGGAAATAGCTTCTCTTAATAAAAATGAAGTGTGGAAGTTAGTCAACTTGCCAAAGGATGAAAAGCCAATATCCTGTAAATGGGTGTTGCGTATCAAACGAAACAATGTTTACAAAGCTAGACTGGTGGCTCGTGGCTTTGAAGAGAAGCCAGGCATTGATTATTTTGAGACCTATGCTCCTGTAATTAGCGCATCATCACTTCGACTTGTCCTAGCTATTATTATTCAAAAGAATCTTGAAATCTATGCATTAGATGTAAAGACTGCATTTCTGAATGGTGATCTCCAAGAAACAATCTACATGGAACAACCAATGGGCTACAGTGACAACAGTGGTTGTGTGTGCGAGCTTCTTAAGAGTCTTTATGGACTTAAGCAAGCACCGAGGCAGTGGTTCAAGAGATTTACTGATTTTATAATTCAGTTAAGCTTCCAACAACTAAACTATGAAGCATGTATTTTTGTGAGAAGAACTAAACAGAGTGAAATATTTATTGTGCTGTATGTGGATGACTTGCTTATTGCTGGTTCTAATGATTCAGAGGTAAGAACTGTGATTGAATTACTTAAAAATGAATTTGAGATGTCCAAGGCTGAAGTTGCAAATGAATTTCTAGGAATAAGCTTTGAATATTCACAGAACAAACTTACTTTAGGCCAAAATGCTTATGTTGAAAAATTGTTAAACAGATTTAGAATGTTAGATTGTAAGCCATCTGATACTCCCCTAGTGCCTAAGTCAACTTCATCAAATTTTGTGAATGGTGAAAGATTTCATGGCCCTTATCGTGAACTCGTAGGTGCTTTGCTGTACCTATCTATGACAACTCGTCCTGATATTCTGTATTCTGTGAACTGCCTGAGTCAGATACAGGAGCAACCCACTAACAGTGCTTGGGCTGGTCTAAAGCGAATTCTTCGATATTTAAAAGGGACATCTGATCTCAAATTATTATTTTGTAAATCTAATAGTGTTGATATTATGTTAAATGTTTATGTTGATGCTGATTGGGGGTCAGATACATATGATAGAAAATCTATTTCTGGGTATATTATTTTCTTTAGTGATTGTCCTGTAACTTGGTCTGTTAAGAAGCAAACATCTATTGCTCTGTCCTCTACTGAGGCAGAAATTTTGGCTTTGGCAAAAGCTATTCAGGACCTAACTGTATTTTATAATGTAACAAAGGAAATTTTAGGAGTCGACAACATTAAAGTTTTAGTTTATGAGGATAATCAGTCTGCAATTAAAGCAACAGTCTGCAATTAAAGCAATATTAAATGAAAGTAATTGTGCTAGACTAAAACATTTGGATATTAAATTAAGGTATGTTAGAGATATTGTAAAATTGTATGATATAAACCTTGTATATGTTTCTAGTGAAAATCAGTTAGCTGATTTATTTACAAAATGCTTGCCTAAACCAAGATTATGTTATTTAAGAGATAAATGTAAAATAATATGTGATTAAGGGAGAGTGTTGAGAATAATCACATTTA
Organism: Stegodyphus mimosarum; assembly: GCA_000611955.2. Lineage (NCBI taxonomy): Eukaryota > Metazoa > Arthropoda > Arachnida > Araneae > Eresidae > Stegodyphus > Stegodyphus mimosarum. Next base: position 294,239 of record KK114968.1, read on the forward strand.
CTCCCTGGTTTGTGATTTGATGTTATATGTATATTAACCTTATATCTTGCTTATGTTGTATTGGCAACACTTGTTCAGTGTTTTTGTTGTTGCTTCTGTGGTATGTAGAAGTGTGCTATGCCATGTGCCTGATTAATTCCATCCTTTAATAAAGCCTCTACTTAATTATCATCGACCTCTGATTTACCTTTTAAATCTTTACAGTTTCCGTCTCCAATTCACATAAAAATACGTCAATATTCAGGACATAGATATTTTTAACAGTTTTTATCGCATTATATATGAGGTTGTATATAAGCGTCAGTGAGAGTGAGCGGAAGTGACGACTGTTGCAAATCCCGATTACGTCATTCTGAGATCTTAAGCATAACGAAATGACAGGAGTTTTCAACTCTCCACTTTTCCGCCCACCAGCGGTCGAGCGGTAAAATCGCTGAACATATGGTTCCCGACATGGGTTCGATTCTAGGCGACTGGACTGGCTGCATGGGCGTTTTCGTGGTGTTCCCCACGTGTAACGTGTATACGAGCCAATTTACCTTAAAAAATCTTCTACGAAGGCATTCTTCTCCTTAGGCAGATAGCCCTAGTGTCAACTAAACCAAACCCCACTTTCCTTCCTCTTATATGGTAAAAAGCAGGATTATGGGAAAGTATAAAATAATTTCAGAGTCCTATAAAATCTGATGGAAGTATGGGCTTAGGCAACTGTACAGCCATGGTTTACAGTACCAGACACTGCTCCTCCAGTTTGTCATAGAAATTCTTCTATAACACCTAGAACAATTTTGTTTTACCACAAAGTAACTCCTATGATTGTGATTATGTCATGATATATGATTATATAACTTTGTAATGAGCATGGCAATATCTGTAAAACGAGTATAACAAACATAATAGTATAAAATAAAGCAGTGCTATGTGGCATATCAAGGAATCACAGAGATATAATGAATTATCGCATTCCCCCGTTCGATCTCTCATGATGTAAATGATTATTAGATTCAGTTAATAAATGGAAGATTCCCAGTTCGGATCCCGGCAAAGGCGCAGTTGATTTTCATGTTTCTTGTTCCGAAAAACCTGATAATCTCAATATAATAAATAACAAACATAACATAATGTTAAGTTTAATATCACAGGTTGGCTGGTTGGGTTTTATGGCAAAAAGCAGAAAAAGATCACTGTGCGCCAAACGTAGACGTTCTTGATCTAAGAAATCTGTCTCAACAATTTCATGATAAAATTCCTTTCAGTTAAAATCATATGCAAGCCATTACAGTGTCGTAGGATCTTCTCAATAAGGGTTCCGGCTCCCATGCGCATACTTTAGGAACTACTAACGTATGCTAATTCAGTAGATCTCGAGATTTCTCTAACAACAGTTTGCTAATTTGTTATCAATTCAAAGTTTTTATTTTTAATATAGACGGCTTCAGCATTTTGGAATTCTCAATCATCTATTTACATTAGATGATTCAATATTTAAAACTGACTGAGAAATAGAAGCGCAAAAATATGCACTAATTTCAAACCACCTATTACCTGGTAAAATCAATTAAACTGCTATTACCCTGCCATACCGCATAGCGATGTTTGTGATGTCTCCTTTGGTGAACTAAATTCACGAAACAGAATTGAATGCTGGTCATTTTACCATTACACCTTTTGTGAGCGTATAATGAGAATTAAGCTTATCGCAAATAGTTTACTATTCGCGTTTTGTTGTGGTCCATCACGAATGGACTGATCCGGATCAGTGATCGCGCGAACTGCAAAATTAGATCTTTTCGCTACCTGAACATTAGCGAAGTCACGGTCGCACCTTTATGCAAAGGAACTGGACTGTAAAATGAACACATTGTGGACCTACCATTCTGCCGAATCAGCTGTTGCTAATTATCGAAAAGTCAAATGTTTTGCTAATAATGAAAGGCAGGAATTCGAGAAACGGCAGCCGAAAAAATTCCCCATTTTCTCGCTATTACGCAATGATTTAACTCCAAGTAGCAAGATCAAGAATCCTTTAACGGCAATGCACAACATCTAGCAACATCTGTTCTGAAGTAAATAGTAGCAATCTGACGACAAGCCAGAAATATATTTTATGTAGCTATAAAACACTTTTAACAACAAAAATCACAGACTGTGCGACGCTGTGTAAAATCTACTTGTCACAACCATAATGAGGTTTTTTTATATAAAATTCAGAAAATTCATACAACGTAAAGCATAAAATACTTGTCACAGCCGTCAGAAAGGATATGTTACGTCACTGGCTTCAAATGTTTGGGCCCCATCCGGCCTACGAAGCAATGTTATACGACCTGCATATATATTGTCTGTGAATCAATTGGCATTTAAAATTTGGCAAAACAACAACTTTATTTTGGCGTGGATTTCAAATAAAACTCTATCGATTTCGAAGGTGATCAGATACAAGTCTCTCTTCTTCAAGAGCAGATTTTGTTTTCCTCCTGAAGAAAAGGGATCTGCGTCTGATCGCCCTGCAAATCGGTAGAATTTTATTTAAAATCTACACCAAAATAAGATGGATGTTTAGCCTAATTTAAAATTTTATATCAGCATATTTCTCTTCCTGTTTGATTATTTGTATTATTATGGCATTAATTACGGCATTAACAAACAAGTTAAAAAAAAAAGTTTAATAATTTAGAGTCTAATTTTACATTATTTTCATTTATTTTTTATTACAATTAAAAACGAGTGCAAGTAACGCCCCAGAAAATCTACAATCGGAGCTAATTAATTTACATTAAAATATAAATCTTATTGAAAGATTTGAAGATACAGATTCGCACTTGTGAAATGGTAAATACTCCCAATTACGAATTTTTGCAACAAGAATTTGTTTGGGAGTACATTTACATGCGAACAGTTTTTCCGCAGTTGAAAATTCATAGGTATGAGAAAAAGAATGAGACTGACCGATGAGCATCCACAATTCGCGATGAAGATGGTTTCTAGTAATTTTTCTTTCAAGTTACAAATTTTATCGAAATCGAAAAACCATCAGGTGTTGAAGCTGAAAGCTGCAGTAAGAAGTAAAGAAGTTTATAACTATTTTGATATAAATGTATGCATATTTTCTGTACACGCTACAGAAAACCTTAATAAATAAAAGAAAAAGAATACGTTGTTATAATTTATGCTCAAGTTCTATCCACTCGAAAAGCTTTCCCGGAAACCATGCAAAGTTTTCAAAATTCTTTCATGTTTTATATATGTTTATATTATTATTTTTTTAAGTTATTGAGTGGTTAATTCGCCCTATTAGAATTATTTGAAATAAAAGTCAGTATGGAAAATTTAATATTTAGTAGTCAATACGCTACTCTTTATGAATGTTTTGATAAGTAGTCAGTAAACAAATTTAAAATTTAGTTAAAAATTTTAGTTTGTTTTGAATAAAGAAATTTCGGCCCGTCAGTTGCATGCATTCGGCTCGCATGCTATTTCAGTTTGAGAGCACTGAGATATTATAAAATAAACAAATACCTCAGCCACTTTTGACTTACCTGCACAGTACATAGTGTTTGAAAAGGATGGTTACTGGCATTATACTCCTAAATATTGATCTTAAATATGTACTTTTAATTACAAAGCTTTCTAGAATAAAGTAAAGAACTTCATGAAAGTAATTTCAATTCCATTAGCGGCAAGATTCCATAAAAATTAATGATCCCTCATCGAGCAAAAATTCCAAATACAGAAACATTTAATATGCTTTAACTAAATAATATTCTATACTAATCCTTGCAAAATTCATGCAGATACGATTGAAAGATGGATTGGCAGACAGATCTTTCAAACTATATAATTATACATTTTGAAAGATCTCTAAAGTCTAAAAATTCAATTATGAATGCTGTTTTACGCAAGATCGAGCCATCAATTACCAAAACGAGCAACTACGGATTTGTAGCTGCTCCCTAAATTTGTTCTCACATTTCTTGATTAACGTCGGTAATTGGAAATACTACACAAGCCAAAGTTTCACTCTTGAATATTCCCATGAATTTTGTATGCAAAAGCTCTAACTTTTTTTTATTCTAATTAATGTCTATTTTACTATTAGAATTCTTAGATATTTATAATTAATAAATATTTTGCTAACCAAGATTTCCACGTTACAGGGACCATATAATAATTGCATTTTTAAATAAGAGGTCCACCCGCTCCAGATTGTTAGTATTATTGGTATAAAATTAAAATTCTCTACTTTACTTCAAGAAACTTTATAACTGGACGCATACGTATAGAATCATTATTAAAGAAATAAAGCCTGTAGAAAACATTTTCGAACATTCTGTATATCGAAAACCTTCAACAAATTCTTTATAATCACATGAAATTTTGCCAAATACTTAATATATTTTACATCAAAGTAGAATTAACTTGAAAACAGACGCAAAAACCTTTATCCTCTTGGCAATGATCTCTGGAAAATGGAATATTTTACAGTATCACACATCTGTTTACTACAGCAAGAGCTTAATGTCAGCACAAAAATAAATAAATAAATAAATAATGAAATAAATAAATAACACAAATAAATAACTAAAATAAAATGAATAAAATATTCTCCCAACCTCAGCTTACAGAATACACGCACACTACTATCATTCTGAGATTTGCAAATGGAATTCAGCCGACTATAATTTTCAGATGATGGATGATCTTAAAAGAGGAACACTAATGAAACGCATAATACAGAGCTCCACTTCCAAATACATTAGTAAACAACATACTTACCAATGTATTATGGGAGGCAAATAAAAGTGGGAAAGGGAAACTTTCCCCGGAAAGATAGTAATTAAAAATAAAAAAACTTAGGAAGAGAAGAAAATTATATATCGCCACATAATTATGTAGGTACTAATTTTATGACAAAATCGAAAACTCTTGGAAGACGAACTTCATCAGTGATTGATGAATAAGTAGATGTCAGATTATTACTATTAAATTTTATTTTTACAGAAAGCTTATGAATTAAACATTTCAAAGCTCCATTACGATACCAAAAGTATACATTCTAACTTTTCATAAAATTCTCCCGATGCAGATTATTGCTACGAAAAGAAGACCAGAAAGTTTTTTAATTTAATACACGCGCAAGGAATATATTTTATAGAATTGAAATAAACGTATGTAAATCGAAAAAAAAATGAATATTTATAACAAACATTAAACAAAATCGTTGTGCAAAATGAAAATTAGAACACAGTGATCATTATGTTATAAAAATTGGCTCTTCTTTATTTTCAAGACTTCTGTCGACGGTTCGCAATATTCCTCTGACTTGCGATTAATTTGTGATTCTTTTTCTTCCCCTCCCCCATTTTCACTGACCAGTGGATTTGATTATTTGGATTACGGCAAAGTACATGAGGGCTACCTATCTAAAGGAAAATGCTGCCTTTGAGGAAAATCCTGCCTCTCCTAACAAAAATTAGCTCTTATTCACGTCCCACATGGAGAAAACCCCGAAACGTTCCATCCAGCCAGGCAAGTCACCAAACTTTAAACCGGTGTCGAACTACCAGTATTCAGCAATTTCGCTGGTCGGACGCTGGTCGGTACACTTTGATTCGTGGAAAATTTAAATACATTATAAGAAGAAATATTAAAGTAAACTTCAATATGAAATGAATGAATACCTTTCTTCGGCACTGATAGTCTCCAATAAAATAAAATATTAATTATTCAGTGGAAAGAGCTCTATACGACGAGTTTGTGATAACTTCAATTTTTCAGGTGATTTATAATTATTGTCATTATTCAGTCCATTGAACCTGATTCATTTATCTTCTTAAGTTCCCTTTACTGTAATAAATATAAAACAGAAAGATAGTGTAACATACATACAGTATAACTCGAGGAGTTTAATTTACATGAACATTTAGTAATCTGTAGAGTCATTATTGATGCAGGAGACATGAAAAATGAGCAATGCCCTCGCCGGGACTTGAACCTTTCGAATACACGTAGAGTGTGCTACCGTTACATCACGAAGGCATGCCGGAAGGAGGGACAAATACCTTATATACCCCCCCCTTTAAAGCGCGATTGGGGATTAGGAGACCAAGTCGTCTCATCCTGGTGGTGAAGAATTATCGTCCACGACTTTTTAGTTCGGGCCCAGTTAGAGTCATTAGGTTATTTCGACAAAGAAGACATGAAAAATGAGCAATGCCCTCGCCGAACCCAGACCTCTCTAAAACGCGCCGAGTGTGCTACCGTATCACCACGAAGGCACGCTGGAAGAAGAGAGAAACTAGCTTATAACTTAAAACATAATTTATTGTAAGTCAATAAGTTTTCGACACACAGCTATCTCATTCAATAACGACGTAAGATATCAATATCATGCAACTACATATCTGTTAGGAAATACGTGGATAACTTATGCACGTTAATAAAAAAGCAGTAGCATATTGTAGATATGATTATAGTGCTTTAATGTCTCCACGAATCATTGCCTAGCTATAAAAAGAACTTCTTTTCTAAAATCAGCCTTAATAGCGTAACGACATTTATATACATTCTCTTTTCAGTTAAGCAACCGTCTTAAAAATGCTTTGTAAGTACAATCAGTTATTTTCTCTGTTCCTGAATACTTAGACAGATAAAACATACTTTTATTCTTCAATTTTGTTTATTCTCCTTTTCAGCGAAGTACTAAAAAATATCAGAATTTTAGATTGTGTCATTTTCCTCCAATTCCTTGTACATTAAGTATTCCCGCCTACCTACAGAAAAACTGATCGCTGGATAAGTTCAGCTGATACCTTTATCCAATGTCTATCTGATAAATTCTGCGTAAGCATATGCACTATGTGCTTCATTCATACTGTTACGGATTTCATATTTATTTGGCTATTTATTTATAATTGTAATTAAAACTGTTTTATTTTACCGTACAATGCAGAGCGTGATGAATTGTAAGAGAAAGCTGAGCCGGAAAAGTAAAAATCCAAGAGCGCGTGCATTTAATATTTAATAAATAAATATCTCGTAATTGCTTTTGTAATCCAGAAAAATCGAGAAAGTAAAAGAATGATCTCGTGCTAATTCAAGAGCTTATAAAAACCGAATTTAAACTCCCCATCTCAGTTTGCTACTCTTATATATATTCAAGATCCTTAATGAGGAATTATGTACTGATATATCATGTTTTTTACTTCTAATTTCATTTATTGTGCTTTATTGTATATGCCTGTATCTGAAATTCCACCACCCCACGATGACAATTCTCTATGTGGCAAAGTGCCACCTCTCCCTTTAAATATTTCACATCTTGTCTGTGTGTCATCTTATGACTCTTCTACTTCCAGGTTCCGATATTGGAAGACAACTGGCAAAAAGCCTGCAATCCATGTAGGCTAGGCCCAGTATAATAGCGGTAAATGAAATGGAAAACCCATCTCAGTTGTAGCTGTTTAAAGCGAACTGCTGTTTGTTTAATGCTGTGATTGATTGTAGCGAATTCGTTATGAGACTGGATTAACTTTATCTGTTTCGAAGTGAATTAATTCTGTTTAACGTTTGAGATATTGTGAAATTGTACTAATATCTCCGTAGAAATATTTCAGCATTTTGATTTATTTCTTGTGGAAAGAATAAGTTTTTGTTAACTTTTTAACGACTTGCGCATTCAATACATAACGAACCCGTATGCACGTAACAATATACACGTAGATTATTTGATTTATCTAGTGCTGATTCCGACAAGATGAAAAAGAAGCCTAATTCATTTCTTTTTAAATGAAAGGAACGGTTTAAAACATAAAAGAATTCCTTACGTATTAAAATATGGAGAAATACATAGATATATGAAATCTTATGCAATAACTGAACTGAAAATGAATTGCTCAAATTTCAGGCAAATTTACTATTACTTCTTCATTCAATATCGTGTATGCTAGCTTCTTAACTAAGAATGGCTTTTATCACGATAAATCTCTCTCTCTATATATATATAAATCAAATTTCTCTCTGAAAGAAATTCAACTACCTTAATTCTTTCTGTTTTGATTTCAATAGTTATTTTATTTTACACATTCACAATATAAGTATATGTTTATATAATACATGTTTATGCAGGTGTTTAGATAAAAACAGATAATAGAAGAGGATGCTTAATAAAGTTCAACGGCGAAAATTGAATTCTTAGGGAAAACTAATGGAGTAGGGATTAAATTTTATATTTCTTATAACGATGTTCTCTAAAACACTTGTATAATTTTGTCTCTAAAATTTTAACTTTCGTTTTCCCGTCTGCCCCGAGATGGCAGTATAAATTCTATTAATAAAAACTTTTAATCATCATCATGAAAACAAATATCATTAATTTTAATTATAAGTACGTTAACATTAATTTTAAATATTAATAATAATTTTGCGGTAAATGAACTGGACGTTATCATTTCCATTTTCACTTAAAAATGTGCTCATTATTTTTCCCTCCTGCAGCTTACAAGTCACACACTCAAAATAGTAATTCATTTAGAACATGACTGTCTGTACTGTCTTTGTGAAAAGTCATTTACAACGCAAAATATCTCCTTTGTATCTTTTAAAAAGGTTAACTTAATAAATGAGGAAAAGCAAATTAAATTGATGAGTTATAATATTGCAAAATACTTTTCCCCTTCTTTTTGCATGCTTTCGTGATATAAATAAAAGCCTGCTCGGCTAGCAGCCGGGAGGTCCGGAGTTCGAATCCCCGTTGAAGGCACTGCCAGGATTTTATATTTCCTGCACCGACAAATATTTAATGATTATACGACATATCTAGTTTAATCTTAACATAGGATTTTACCGACCTTTTTTGTACTTCCTATTCTGTTACCTTATAATTAGAGAGAATATATAATTACGCTTCGAGGAGAGAAATTCTATACAATATTTTCCAGTTTCCATCTGGGTACACCCATATGTAATTACAGAAAAAATTGATATACCAGTCTAATACTTGGGAGACCATAGCAGAAGAGAAGGATTGAAGGAATAGGACAAACGTCGACTCCACGAGCTTCTGGAAATATATTGTAAGCAATGTACTCTACACTATTTGCGCAGCGTTCCGCAATTTGGGTGTATTCCGATGTCTCGGATTTTTCTGTTCGACATGGCTCTGCATGAAGTACCAAATGTATTCTATCAAGTTCATTTGAGAACTTGGGTGGGCATTGCAAAACTGCAAATTCAGATGAATTTGGATGAATGCTCTAGTAATTGTGACGTCCCGACACTCACATTAATCCAATGGAACCGGCCCAATCCATCAGCAACAATGCAGGGCATGAAATGATTGTAAGTAATCCGCCAAACCAATTGTAAGTAAGCCAAAGTGTAATCCTCTAATCTTTTCAAAAAGGATTAGCATATACTATTGACCAGTTACAGATGTTTCTAGATGCACCAGTGAATTCCAGTTAAGCAAACCTCACACCATTACGAATCTCTTACCAGCCGATGCTGTTCCCTGTTGACAGGCGGGATCTGTGGCTTCACGGGGTTTACGCTACACAAGAATCCTTCCATCTAGTTAGAAATTCGACTCTTCAGACGATGCTACTTGTTTCCAGTTACAAAATGTACAATGTCACTGTCACAATACTCAGGAAAGCCACACAGCTCTGTGTCATACAGTCATAAAGGGAACTCGAGTCGGTCATCTGCTCTTAAAGTCCATATCTTGCGAGTATGTTAACAGTTCAGACGCTGTCTGCTGAGGCTCTGGCATTAAATTTTGATGTTACCAACCAGAATGTAGCATACATATCATATGAAGCAATTCTTGACAGCCGACGATGGGCGTGTTGCTCCAGTTACTTTTTAGGGACTTCATTTCTGTCTCTGAAATGCCTCTGAAGACCCATTTCACGAGCGTCAACTACGACCACATGTTGAAAATCGCTTAAATCGTGCATACTTGTCATTTTCACGCGAAAACAGCTTTGATAGTTGGCAGGGATGTCTTTTCCTTGATATACACGGTGGTAAACACAATGGAATTTCCGCACAGGCTGTATGTATTTTGCATAAACTCCTCTGTACCAGTAAGTTGACACTTTTTGGCACTCTTTCACTTAATGAATCCTCTTGCATTGCATCATCATAAATCAAATCTGTATTAACTGCCAAAAGATTATGTTGAATTTTTATTTCAATAATTTTTAGTTTCTGTAGTTTCCTTTTCAAGAAATTCAAAAGAAATGAGAAGTGCATAAAATGCATAATAAAAAAACTAATTAATAATAATACCTTATTTTTTACTGAAATAATTAATTTTAGAATCAGATTAATTTTAGAAACAGATTTATTCACACTCAGTCATTTACAATACTATCTAGTAATTTAAACAAAGCAATTATGTCTAACGACCAAAAAAAAAAAAGAAGGTAATCTAAAAAGTATTTTCACGCATTTTTACAACTGGAATATTCGCAGACAAATTATTAACCTATTACTCATAGTTTCCAATACAGAACTTTTATTCCAACTTTTCCATTTTAAAGAATATGACAAATGAAAGAAATAATATATGATATTTCAGTTAACTAATTAATTGGAAATGCATGTTACTTCCTAAATTCAAACAGAATAAAAATAAAGTATGCGGAACACTAATTTCGATGTGGGTAGAAGGAAGTAAAACTCAATCGCTATAAGCACTTCCTAACAAGAACTACAGATTGCATAATCAAGTCAAAATCAGAGCTCTCCGATATTTAGGAGTTCAGAAAAACAAACTCAGAGATAACACTTTCCCCTTTCTTCCTACAGCAAGAAAAGGTTTAAAAACTGTCCGTCTATTTCCACAACATCATCTGTCACGTTGCACTCCCACTGCGAAAGCGTTTTTTCTGGCATAATAATCTCCAGCCATCGAGATGAAAATACCCGGTCTAATTAAATGCCCGCCCAGCCTTTATAATCTTTTCAAGGACGCATCCACCCACGACAACTTATCTGCAGAATAAAGGATGTAGGCCACAAATAGGGAAAAAGCAATCATTGCACTCGTGTTTTCACGGCAGCAACTTCCTTTGATGATCCAAGAGAAAAGATGCTCCATCATGTTGTTTACAGGAAAGGCCTACACATAAGTAATTGTACCTGAAGTGAGGATAGGATGTTTGACTTGAAGCAAATTCGATAAATTTGGTTTGCATAACTTCAATAATCAATATATAGTATATCTGATCTACATAAATTTTATAATCTATACATGTAGAGTGTTTCTAAAGAACATATACCAGTATACAACGGAACAGAAAGTAAATAGCAATAGATGAACATTTTTTCTTAAACTGCAAATGAAAAGCAACATTTCGAAGTTTCAATACATACGTTGACCCTCTCCAGCAATTTTGCAGATGTCCTACCCGAAATCAGTTTTCCGTCATATTCGACAAAGTATACCTTTTTGGCGCAACTTTGCTAGCGGCAGCAACAAATCTGAATGCAGCTCATTAGCTTCGGCTGTTTTTTGTGATACATGCGTTCGAAGTTCATCCAAACGAACATTTTCACGGTCTTAAGTCTCAACTGAAACGCACAACGAATTTGTGCTGTATCCTGAAAGTTATCCTTTTCAAACGTCAATATGCTTCATCGTATTATAAGATTCACATACACTTTTCGTACGTCCAAGTCATTCTTTGCTTTTCTGAAAATTTGAACATCTTTTAAAACACCTCCGTAAATTTAATTAAATTATCTGCTACTTTTAAACTTTGCGAAGTTTTGCGGCTTTAATAGTAGTTTAAAGCTATAGAAATTATTATTATTTTTTTTTTGGTAGAATTTTTTTTTTTTTTTTTTTTTTATGAATTCCTGTCTGTCTATCCGTTGCTTTATCCTACCAAATTCTAATAACGAACCTGGATTTTGTAATTTAAAAATTTCAGAACTGGAGCTGAAGATGAATTTGGGATATGTCGGTGGAATTTAATTGCCTTTCAGTTTTTTTACATATATTTATGATGATAAAAATAAACTAAAACTGGAATTACTACATTTTCATTAAGCGCATAACACACAATATGTAAATCATTAACTTAAATGTATTTTTTAATATTTATTTAATGTTTCGAATAACATTTTTATACCACCCTTTTTAACTATATTTAACTTGTTAGCTGCCACTCTATAAAATAAAAGTAATCAGCGGAAAGCCTCAACAACAACAACAACAACAAAAGAGATTAACTGATAGATTACTGATTGCAAAATGATTAAATACATTTAATATTCTTCTAAAAATAAACTGTTCATGTTTTAAAGTGCGAAAAAAAATACGTCCTCCCAGTGCATATATGTGAAACTTATTAATTAATAATCTAATGCCAATAATTTTATAAGGTATTTCTCCCGCTTTCTTAGCATGCCTTCGTGGTGTAATGGTCAGCACACTCGGCGCGTATTCAAGAGGTCCAAGGTTCGAGTCCCGGCGAGGGCATTCCTCGTTTCTCACGTCTCTCAGCATCAAAACTCCTAATGCCTCTACAATGGCGCTCGAACTAAAAAAGCTGGTGGATGATGATTCTCCACTACCAGCATTTGGAGACTGGGTCCCCTAATCCCCAGTCGCCCTTTAAAAAGGGGGAGTATATAAGGTATTTCTCCCGCATTCTTCGCATGCCTTCGTGGTGTAATTGTCAACACACTCGGCGCGTATTCGAGAGGTCCGAGATTCGAGTCCCTGCCAGGGCATTGCTCATTTTTCATGTCTCCTGCTTCGAAATGACCTAATGGCTCTACAATCTAATGAAACTAAATGAGTTCACGTAGTACAAACACTTTTTCTTCTATACGCTTGGGCCTTTTTTTAAAGTTTTTTTTTTCTTTTCATCTTGCATTACTCTTGGATATATATATATATAAAACGGCAGTCCATTTAAATAAGATGCACGAATATTTCCATAGACCTGAGCTACGCAATATAAACTTTCAGTCACAAGTTGTTTATACAGAAAACAATACAGATGTTAGTCATTGAAGAATGTATAGAATGTTTACGATAGAGCGAAAAGCCTTTTACTCTGGTTCAGACTACTGGTACTGGTGAAGATAATAAAACAAAACAGAATTATTAGATATAACAGAATAAAATAGATTAGATACAACAGAATAAAAAAATTTAGTACGCTTATTTTTCGAAACTTCCTCAGCTAATTTCCCCCCCCCTTGCTTGCACACAGCCTTCTGGCACAACAGTTATTAATGCTATTTTGCATCTGGAATCTGTAATACGTGGCAATGTGTAAATAGCCAAACATTCCACAGATAAATGCATCTACATTAAATATGCATATGGATATACGAACCAAAATAAAATATAATATAAACCCCAAACATATTTGACAGTCGACACCTAAAAGCTTGCTTCAAAAAATATCTCGAATTCCACTTCAGTTCCCCCCCCCCTCATATGCTTTAAAAAAAACCTTGATAAATGAAAATTTCACTATACATGTTGAATTACTTCACAAACTCTTTCTTAAGAAAGAGATTTCAATCTGATAACGTACCTACAGCAAACACAGCACTCTACGGCCCAAAAGTAAACACTTACCGATTACCTACAGCAAACACTTAAGTTTACAATTAATTAATTTTTCTTCTTTTTCCTTATGCATAACATTCATGTGTGTGTGATATACATATACTGTTACGCTTTTCTTCCTTCTTCTTACGTACGTACGTTAAAGGGTTCATGGATTTGGAGTGAATAACGACGAAACTTGATGAAGTATAGAAACACACTTTATTGGCCAGTATTTTTCAAGACAGCTCGAAAAACGCTTTTACAGTCGTCGAAGAACTACTATAAACCGGCTGACACAATCAGCGACACAGCCTTCAGACTATCAAGCTATAACGGTGGAGACAGCTTCACGCAAAGCACCAGAGCATAGCTCCCGACTCTGCTCGGTAGTTCTTGGAACTCCATGTACTCTCGAGACTCTCCACGCTAGAACTCGCGATGCACTCGAAGATACGCTAGAGTACAGCTCCCGACTCGGTTCAGTCGTTCTCGGAGCTCAACACACTCTAAGAAAAAACTCGACGATGCACTAACTCGCGATACACTAAGAGACTCTCTCGATACATTCGACGACCAACTCGGCACTAGACTACGAGACACTCGCTCACTGACTGTCTAGGCACTCGGTAAACTAACTTCGCACTGACTTACTCTCCGCGTACCAGCAGGGTTTATATAGCTTTTGCTTTGTGTTCGAGAACATTCTGGGCTAAACCAATAAAAATTCGTTCCAGAAGGTTTTCCATGTAACTATAGCATACCGCCAATTTGTATCGCCAAATGGGCGATTTCTCGCCAAATGAGGCAACCCTGCCTTCCCTTGCCATTTTTTGGCAACCCTAAACCTGCTTTGCGAGGAAGCTATCTTACCGCGCCTGGACATTTCGTAACAATATATATATATACAATGGTGTGCAAAATTTAAGGACAAGACAGTTTTTCGAATGTAACGCCGTGCATAAGTGTTCCACATAGACCCAAATCGCACTATAAGATTACTATAGACCCCACTATAAGATATGATTGGGAAACTGAAAAGCCAGTCAATATCTACTGTTAGAATACAATTCGCACAAAAGTTATTCAAAAAATTCGACCCCTTTGGCTGTCTCAATGTATATCACCATATGGTACCCTTATTTTTCAAGTAACCCTTCAAGGCACTAAGTTAACCACAGTCAAAATAATAATCCTAATTTTCACATTTCATACATTATTACTTGGCTATAAATAAATAAATAAAATCCTTCTGAAAATTTCAGTTCACAGTTTAATACATCCATGGGGCTTTATATTCCAGCTGGAAAAATCACATCTTTAGGGTTAAAATATATTACGTCCAAATGAGCGTTTTTTAACGTTTTGTGTGTTACCTTTATTTATTAAATATCATGTTCTTCGCCCTTAAACCATAAAATTCAGTTCAACAGCAATATCACAAAATAATTTTAAAAAGAGTATATCTTTAGAATTTCCGATACACAGTTCCGAGCGTTTTAGATAAAAAGGTTTTTTCCCCGTAGAGTGTTGCCATTGCTCGCTTTTAAATCGTTTGAGTTTTTTCATCAAAAATTCGTTAAAGTTTTACAAAATATGAAATAGATAATAAAACAAATTCCAAATTCGGTCTTCCAGATGCGCATATTCGGGTGGAAATGTACATTATTCAAAATTCGATGGCTCTACGTACCGTTGTTTTATCACATTTGGAGAAATATACATATATTTATGCAGATTCATCATTATTTAATTTCTTTAAATATAATACAGGGCTGCAGTATTCTGTGACAACGGTTTAAAAAGTGATTCAGACTTTTAATGTTTCCGACGCAAAATCGCAAAACGAAAACAACAGTCCCGCAGGGACAAAGCCCCTTTGGACTAACAATATATATTAGAAAATTCAGCTGTTTGTTTTCGCATTCCTTTTATGAATGTAAAAGGAAATAAACTGAAAATTATTAAAAATATTAACACATCACTGCTTGAAACAAAATTTAAATAAAAAATAATCCTTTCTATATTTTTTCTTTGAAATAAATTCAAAAGAAAAAATATAGAAAGGATTACAATCTACGTGTTGCTATAAAACTTCATTACCATCGCTAGATTTTATTATTGATGTACACATTAAATAAGGGTTTGTGACTAAGGATATCTGAAGTGAAGACTATCGCTGAGGGATACATAATATGAACGACGATGGAATCGGACAGGGATACAAATGTCGATGTGTAAAAAATAGTAAATAAAATAAAATAAAATAAAGATAAAAATGCGATTGTGTATTTGGAGAAATATATGAGTGTCATGTCTGGCATTTAATGTGAAGAGAACTTTTTACTCACAGTTTTTATCATCAGGTGTACGGCAGTTTTTTGTTCAACTCATGTAACAAAACAAAGACTTAAAGCTTAACACACCATATCACTTCCGCACCTTATTAATTTTAAGTTCATAAATGTAAAATATTTTCTAATTTCAAAATTCAAGGGAAAACTATGAAATTATAAAAAAAAATACAATAATGTCACATACTATTTTTTATGGTATGTAGATTTAAATACTTCTGTTATAAGAAGATTTAATGATGTCATGCTGGTAGCATCAATACATCTTGGAATATTTTCAAGCATTTTAACATGACAATAATCACAAACAAGAATCTGTATATGAACAGTAATGTGTTCAATATAACAAGATGATAAATGAAATAATCCTGAATAGTAGTATTTTTTCGATTTAATATGATTTTGAACATGCTACAATTTAATTTGATATGAACATGCTACAATTTAATTGAAAAATAGCAGCGCAAGGGTCATCTGCCACCCCGCATGTTCCAGAAGAAAGGCTAGTGCTCCAGTCTTGGACACCGCCCTCATTCCACATTCATTCAACATAAAAATAAGTAAATAAATGTAGACTTAAAAAAAGAATCTTGACTAATATAATTAAAGTATCATTCGATAACCTGATAAGAATACGAAGAAATGAACAGGTAAAAAACACACTATCTGCATTCACACCCGATGAATTCGTGACTTATTATGCCCTCCCACCCTCACTACAATGAAATGTAGCGCAACAATGCAACATTTGAAATGCGAGAATGGGAATAGAGTTACAGAGGAACGGCAAGAGCACAAGTCCGATTCTCAACTAGATGTTCTGAATGCAGGAGTAAAGGGTGCGGTTCTCTGATTGGATGGGACGGGCAACCTTAAGTCTTCAAGAGTTAACCTACATAGAGATTTTCCTTTTTTTTTAACTCAGAGATTCGTGCTTTGAAGAAAGGCAGAATACGACTCTTTTTGTTGCGAGTTTTACGAGGGAGGTAAAAGTTGCATGTAACTCAATTATTCATTAAATTACCCACTGACAAGAAGGATAAAATAGCAATGCACAGTGCTTTGGGAAATAGAACAGAAGATGCTAAATAAAGGGGGCAGGTATAGTAATTAAATAATAAGTATCACACAAAAAAATAATAAAGCTTGAAGTAGATATCTACAATTCTGGAAAAATTCCTATAAGGGATAGATGATCATAGAGCTAAAATATTTTTATCAGGTTCTTGGATTTCTCATACAGAGCAGTTTAAAAAAAAAGTCAATGTTGTATCACTTTGTGCAGTTTGATGCAAAATTCTTACTTTTAGACATTTACAAAATTCACTATAAGAATTCTTGTAGTTATTGAATCATTAATGATTCATAATTTTTAAAATAACATGAACATTTAAAATTCGCAAAAAAATTACATTTAAAGTTCGAAAAACCTTACGATTTTGTTTTGAAAATCATGTAGTACGTATTAACTTACTTTTGTTATATTTTAAAGTGAATTCAAATGTTCAAAAACATATTTACAAGATGATGTAGCCGTATTTATACTGATGTTCAAAATTAAAGGAAAATTGAGGTTATTGCATAAGAACTTACTAAAATTCCGTCCAATAAAATTATTTAGGTAACTATGTGCTATTAAATACAAAATCTTAATTCTACATAGGTATTTGAGCAGACTATATAAATTAAGTGAACATAAAGAAATTATAGAAGAAAATGCACTCGAAGTCTCCAAGATAACTTGATTAAACATCACGTCTGAAAGTCGTCAAATGTTGCTAATCATCTCTGAAAGACACTTAAATTAAGTGGCAAATGATCGGTGGGCTCAACGTGGATTAAACATAGTTGGACGTCTTCACAAACCTGAATATTCCCTAAAGCATGACCTCAAGAATTCCAGTCAGATGCGACAGCAAAGACAATTAGTTTCTCCAAATGTAGTAAAACTGATGCAAATAATCCGTTCAAAAACTTTTCCCTAACAGAGAAGAAAGCTGATAGGCCTATAATTTTCCAGATGCTGGGGATCCTTCGTTCTCTTATTAACAATATTGTAGCTGATTTATAACATGTGGGGAAGGGAAGTCCAGGACAGGTATTGAAAACAATTACAGCCGGAATGATGCATTTGGCGGTAAACAAAGCCAAGGCTTAGTTTCTAAAATTAAAAATGCCGGAGCCCTAAGAAAGGCCGGGGGAAAAAAAGTGAATAAAATAATGTATATAATAAAAGTAAAATTAAGTAAAATGTAAACAAATAAATAAAAACTATAAAATACGTTAAATTAGTGATAAACAATTGAACAGCCCATTAAAACACCGGAGTTCATCCTATTTGGGACTCTGTTAGAATTAGAATTATGATTTCACTCAAAGACTGCGAAGTACCGGCGCCAGACTGTGTTTGAATTTAAGCCTTAAATAAAAAATCGCGTTACTGTGGCCGAGTTATGACCTGGAGCAATAATTTATCTGATTTAGCAATTTGTTTAACTTCTACTATTCTCTTTCTCGGTCTTGGACCTTCCTCTTATTCTTACTCAAAATTCGGTTTATGCGATATGCAAAATTTTTTCCCGTGAACTATCACAGAGCATTTTCCTTACCGGAAAAATTCGGAATTGCCTTACGATTTAAATTTTTCCTGTTATCTGAAATCCATGCATTATTAAATTAGGGTTGATGACATTCGGCCCACTCATTTTCATAGTAGAAGTCTCTGAAGAAGATTACTTTAATTTTAAAAATACTCAACACATTGTTATTGTAACTATCAGGAGCAATTTTGTTGTTGTTGCCGTTGCTTCTCGATTTGTCAATCATAGGTAGTATGTTTGTTCAATATACTACGGAAAACGACGAACCATTTCATTCGTAAGAAATCAAACGCTAGCTCAACAACCCATGTTCGGCAATAATGCTCATTCGGCCACTAATGCGCAAGTAAAGCTAGTAATTTTAAATAAATATTACTTGGTTTTATCTCCTTCTGTGGTACTTGATTTTAGCAGTTAGTAGAAAAGACTGGATTGCCGATATATCACTTGACATACAATTTAGCTGTTGGACAGTCAGACTGCTAGATATGAGGTTTGATATATTTAACAGGTAAGAAGTTGCATATTCAGCTTTAGTTTCCTTCTTTTGAAGAAGATCTACAAGTTCTATTAGCCTTTGTGGATAACTTACTCAAATAATATAAGCAAACTAAATAAAAAGAATATTACATCCCTTAGTTTATCATAACGCTAACATCAGTCAATTTCGATTAGATCGGACATTGTGCTCGCGTATCATTTTTGGAACAGATTAATTGTAAACAATGGAGAATGCCGAACTACTTAAGACCTCTTTTCCGAATATTACTTCAAAAACTGCTTGGGGCTTAAAGTTATTATATACATCTGAGGACGTGAGCCTTTTACCAATAAAACGATTACAATTCAAAGCTAATGAGGTATGGGACGATGGGAGGGTTATGAGCACCTCAAATACATCAGACTTTTGTTACATTTCACGGCGTAATTATACATAACTGACGTCGACTCCAAATGCATCACTGCATACACAGAAAATAAAACTAAAGAAGAAACCCTATAGGCGGAACAGTTGGAAAGAAACGTTCTACGACGGTGATGGATGAGTTACAAATGAGGAGCGGAGGTGACTCATGTGAATTTTTGAACAGATCAAAAATGGACGGTTTAGATGGATTAGATACTAAGGAAAGAAAACTGAAGAGGTGCTGCCGAGGTGCACATCTAACTAGTTTACACGGGTTTAGTTTGTTTAATTAGTTTGCTTGAACGAAGTTTACTAACAAAACCACATTCAGGTGTGGCTAATGCAGACTATATTTTTTTTAAATACCACTACTAATTACAAAGTGATTAGAAAATACAATTAATTTCTAATTAATCGGGCGCTGTTCATAAAAAAAAGTTACAACTGAAAAATTACTATCACAAATTATCAGCGTGAAACAATTTATGAAAAATAGGTTTATTCCAAATCCTTACCGCAAAGTTCTCAGCAACTCTGACAGCATAACTCAGTCTGAAACTAGACATGGGCCAGTTTTGAGCCTATCTCTTCAAATTTGAACAATGTTTTAGCGATGATTAAATTTTGCAGACATTCTAGAGCCACTCATGATTGTATATTCGAAAGCAAGCATACTTCGCCTTTTCACTTATCAATTTTCAATTCTCTGTTTGTTCCACTTCTAGCATCCAGTACATTTGCTCATAAACAGCTAAAATGTTGTTTTCTCAGCTTAGATCCGACCGCCACGACAGTACGCAGAAGGCTGTATGAAAGAGGTCTGTATGCTAGGAGCGTTTGAATTGGACACGTAATCACGTAAACTGGATTGAAAATCAGTGGACGTCTGTTCTGTTCACTGATGAGTCTCGTTTTGCTTTTCAGAGTAATGACTGGTTTACATATGAAAAGAAGCACATACCCGATATCTTCTGTCTAACATAGGGAAAAAGGATACCTATGCAGAAGGTAATGTTTTCGTATGAGGAGAAGTATCTTTCAATGGGTGCACAGATCTGTATGTGCTGTTCGCGGAACTCTCAATGCTAAGAGGTACAGACACGACATACTGGATACTACTGCTCATCCATATGCTGCCGCAATTGGCGAAACTTCCATTTTGCAATCAGATAATGCCAACTCTCACATTGCTTGCCTTAGGTACCAATTTCTTGAAGAAGAAACTCAAATCGAATGTCCAAGTGTAATAGAAAGCAAGCTCTCCCGACTTTAATCCCAATCAGCATGAGTGGGACGCTCCTGGGATGCATGCTGTTGGCCTCCGACCCCCTCCCAACCCTAGATGGGCTTAGATTGCATTTGTAGTTCACGGTGATTATACTCATGAATTTTTTAAAATTTAATTTGTATATCTGAATTTAGGAAAGTTTATATTCCTACTAATATAAAAAAATGTAAATATTCTGTTGCAATAATACAATTGTATGTTGTATTCCTATTACAAGTCGTATTCATTTTCTCAAGTTTTTAAGTTACACATTGTGTAAAAAATATTATCACTTAGCTTGTATAATTGTGCTTTTCGTTTGTTTCAGTATAACTGTGTTTATGCTTGTATAATTGTGTTTTCCAGTTAATTCAGTATGCTTGCATAATTTTCCAGATAATTCAATATTTTCCAGTTAATTCAGTATGCTTGCGTAATTTTCCAGATAATTCGGTATTTTCCAGTTAATTCAGTATGCTTGTATATGGTAATTCAGTATGCTTGTATAATTGTGTTTTGCGTTTGTTAACTTGTATAATTGTGTTTTGCGTTTGTTAACTTGTATAATTGTGTTTTGCATTTGTTAACTTGTATAATTGTGTTTTGCGTTTGTTAACTTGTATAATTGTGCTTTTCGTTTGTTTCAGTATAACTGTGTTTATGCTTGTATAATTGTGTTTTACAGTTAATTCAGTATGCTTGCATAATTTTCCAGATAATTCAGTATTTTCCAGTTAATTCAGTATATGCTTGCATAATTTTCCAGATAATTCAATATCTTCCAGTTAATTCAGTATGCCTGCATAATTTTCCAGATAATTCAGTATTTCCCAGTTAATTCAGTATGCTTGTATAATTGTGTTTTGCGTTTGTTAGCTTGCATAATTTTGTTTTCCGTTTGTCAGCTTGTATAATTGTGTTTTCGGTTTGTTTTTTCCATCAGTTTTCCGCTTGTTACTTAACTTTTGGAAACCAGTGTAATTTCGCCGCATGATGTTGTATTTGTGTCTAACATATAAAATTAGTGCAACAAAGAAA
>KK114968.1:316001-328701 GCA_000611955.2 Stegodyphus mimosarum
AATAAATTTACAACAGATCAAAATCTAGTCCAACTGTGGGCTGAAAGCAGCAACAAATAGTGGTAATAATGAAAATTAAATTAAACTAAATAATGCATTTAACATTCATTCCATATTTAATTCAAAATAAACCATATGCAAATACCAAAACCCAGAAGCAGAGTGGCAAACTGTAAAAGAAAAGTAAAAATGCCAAAACAAAAATGAGAAAAGAAATTTACATTTTTCGTCATATCGTCGTCAGGTAGTTGTACAACAAAGGAAGTACATAAATCAGTCTGTTTCTGAACTAATAAAGACACAAATTAAAGTTTAAAACTTAGCAATAATATCAGGCAAACAATTAAAGTAATCTATATTTCTAGCAGTCGAAATCCTACAGGCCGAAGTAAGTAGTGCAAAAAATTATAGCTTCAACAACATAATCAAATTTAAAAAAAAAAATAAATAAAGTATAAGTTTTGGTAATCCTAATCCAAAAAAAAAAAAAAAAAATGCAATCCAATACATCAAAACATAAAAATGTATGTAAATTTTGAAAACATACAGGGCAAGTTAAAATTTTTAAAAATATATACCATCAAGCTCATAAACAAGCAAATAAGCTTAAAAATCTAATAATAATTTTCATTTTAAGTAGACTGAGTTAAAAAAACTTAATCGAACACACACAAATTGCATATTTGTAATGTGTCTAAAAAAATATATATATATAGTAACACCCTTGTTTATCCTTCAGATATTATTCCAGAAGGCGTTTATGAAATTTCAAAACTCAGCAGTTACGTCGCCGTCTATGTTCAGTTAGTGGACTTCGACAAGTTTGTTATGACTAAGTAAACAGCTTAAGTCAAATTAATGAGAGACAGCAAAACACAACTAATGTCACCAGTATAATATTTTCTATGAAAGTTTAGTCTAAACAATTCGTTACACAAAGTGTAATTAGTTCCTTAAAGCTACTTTAAATAACAAATTTAAATGTTAGAAAATACTATATACACTACTGGTGAAAGGTAATCTCTTTTGAGAATAAATTAATGGTATTAGTTTTTCTTAGTTGGATTGTTTATAACACAAAATTCTTTTAATATTCACTGATGTATTCCGAAATTAAAAGCTAGAAACCATAAGTTTTAAAAAATTTCTGAATTTTTGATCGAATAGCTAATTTGGCGCCCCTTCTACTTGTTCACCCGAAACAAGTTCCTCACCTGCCTCATCCAAAGAACCTCTATGTAAAGAAGGAAAGGCTCCATAGACGTAATGTAAACCACATTGCCTGCAACGCCGCTACAAAGAAAAGGGAACATTCGCCAAGGGATTTGGCGACGGAATCTGTTGGCGAGAATTTCCCCTCTGTGATATACCGGTTCTTTGGTACCTAGCCGACATTTTCCCCCTCCGCGACGTGTATAGGAAATTGAGGAACACGGGTTAAGATGAATCGTACTTTGACTTGTCGCGATAATTTAAACTCGGAAATGATGAAATATTAGGTGAAGTTTCACTTTCACTGGCTGTTGAACTTCCATTGTCCATATCGCTACTTGGAACCAAAGAACCTATTCTTTGTTTAAACGCTTGCTAAACGTAACGGTCGAACCTGTCCAAACCAACTTCGACATTCAGCTTCGAGCTTTGGCGCTTTTAGGCGATAGATATTTCACGCATGCGCAGTTGTTTCCCTTTTCGTTGGAAGGGAGCCACTTCTGCTTCTGCGAAGTTTTCCTTCTTAACAGTATCCTCGTCCCGACCCTGTTAGCAGGTGAAAATCGTAAAAACTCCAACTTATTCTGGTTTCAAAACCAGCAGTTTTGTTATCAGTGGCAGAGTTCATCAGCATATATTATTACACAAACTTTGGCAAAATATGAACACACAGAAATAAGTGATAAACGAAATCTGTAAATCGAAATTCGTATTTTACAAGTTTATCATTACCTAAATGTAAATTGTAAATACGCTTTAATTTACATTTGTATCTACATTAAAGCGACGTTTAAATTAATTTTCATTTATCCATATCTCAGCTTCTAAATGAATACGACCCATCTTCACGTTTCATCGATTGATACTTACCTCAATATAATAAGTGGCGAAAACATTTCAGTATTCATTAACATTTATTAACGAATTCAGAATCAACACTGAAACCTAGTGTTAAAAACTCCAGTACTGAGACTCAAACAACAACATATTGTTACGAATTTTGAACATAGATAAATGATTTTATAGTAATTATACGTTAAATCGTTGTATTTTTCCGTAAAATGTAGCATGAAAATCTACAGA
The DNA here is from genome assembly GCA_000611955.2 of Stegodyphus mimosarum. Lineage (NCBI taxonomy): Eukaryota > Metazoa > Arthropoda > Arachnida > Araneae > Eresidae > Stegodyphus > Stegodyphus mimosarum. Next base: position 318,297 of record KK114968.1, read on the forward strand.
AGCGAAGCTTGCCGGAAAAGTAAGAATACAGGGACAAGTCTATTTAACGTTGAGTAAATGGGTCTCGCTACGCTCAATTTGGCGAGAAATCGCCAAAAGTCGCCATACTTAGCGACTACTTGGCAACATTTTGGTCCGGTCTCTGTATCACCGTAATAGGCATTGTATTTGAAATTAATGCTCTACGTAGCTGTAATCGTAATTCGGCCCTCATATGTTTTCCAGAAGCAGAAAGTACTAGAAATATCAAGGCGGCTGGGTGAAAACTGTATAAGACCCGAGAAAGTATTAGTTCTCAGTTGTTAGTTCAGCGTAAGTTCGGAGTATTGAGGTATCTTTGATTTAGCTTCGCTCTTTAGTTGCGCCTTGAACTGTGTTGTGTTAAACGTTCTCAGTAGTCTGAAGTGTGATTACTAATTATACTTTGTGATACTGTGAAGAGATGAACGACTATTTTTGTGGAGCGTTCTAGAACTCTGAAGTGTTTCTTTTGATAAAATAAATTTGATCCACCTATCATCACAGCTATGTGCATTCAATCTATTACGAGCCGTACGCACGCAATAATATTAATTACATTGTCGATGTTCTTAAATATATGTTAAAAAAGCAACCTTTCATAAGAACCAACGAAGAAACAGTATGTTTTATAAGGATTTTAATCACACGAGATACATTTGCGCGTGCTCACATTCCTTTTCCTCTTTCCTATCGCAAAAGACATTTTGCACGAATAAAATAACGGGCAATATTTTTGAGGGGAGGGGGATAATGCTATCCCTGTTTGATAAAGTAGATATTTCCATGGAATTTTTTTATAGTAGTCCATCAAAATTTTTTATACAGTAGTTAAACTGCAGTAAAATAAACTCAAAATTTAATTTTCTACTAAACAACATTAACATGTTAATGTTGCTTAGTAATGTTTATGCGTACGGGTTCGTAATGGATTGAATGCATACAAAACCGATGACAGCTTCGTGAAATTTATTTTTCCCAAAACACTTTACAGTTCCGGAGCTTTTAACACAAAATTACTCGTACAGCTTTTCTCAATACGACAGAACACAATCAATAATTAACACTAGGTTGAACACATAGCAATACAAAAATTCTCAAATGCTTAAGCTCGTATAGTTAATCTCTCAACACTCTAAGCTAAAATTCTGAACCCACTTCTGAATTAAACTCTGAACTAAAATTGAAAACTAACTAAAATGCTCCGTGAGGTTTTATATCGCCCCCCCCCGTTGGCCTAGAAATTTCCACTATCATCGATTTCTCGAAATTCCCGGAAGGCATACACAGCAACAGTTACATAGGGCCGGATATAGTTACCGTTATATAGAGGTCGGACCAGTTACAGTTAAACAGGGATCGGACCAAAATGTCGCCAAAACCAGCGCCATCTTCGCTCTACCTTGCCAAATCGGCGAGATATCCATTATTTCATTGTTAAATGAACTTAACCCTCTAACCTTACTTTTTCCGCGATGTTTCACATCCTAACGCCTTTCATGTTGCATTATACGAGAGATACTACAATTTATATATAATTTTAGCAAAATTATTTACATATTAGCGGAACTACTCGACGCCAGTTAAGTTAGATTGAGAGAATGTATCTAACAACAGAGAGAACGATACCGCTGTAATCCTTCTCTAATAAGAATGCAACAAATAAGATTCATAGTCATATATTTATTGTTCAGTCTAATGAGATATAGAACCCACATAAAAAATTTCGATAGAAAAATAAGCTAATTCTCTTATTATATCAGCAACAACAGGACGCAGTTTTTAATGATTTTCGTCTTTCTAATCAAATGGTCGTAAAAGCTCGTGTTCCATCCAATATTTCACCAATACTCAATTTTAGTCGATTAAATGTGGCAAAACATTTATCATAAGTGATTAAAAATCAATAACGCGAACAAACAAACAAACAGACATTCTTTATATGTATAGATTTTGTAAACACAAACAGACATTCATTATATGTATAGATTTTGTAAAACTTATAAATTTTTTATTGACAAACTCTACGATTTGAAAGCGAGCAGTAGCAACACTTTTTGAAATAAAGCATTTCTATGTCCAACGCGCGAGACTGTTGCCACTCGGAAAAAAATGAGCGCGAAAATGATCGTTTTTCCAAGTTTTTAAAGAATATCACTGATTTTAGCTACTTTTTCCTACAAAAAAGTGGACGTCTACCTTTTCCAGAACCCAGAAAAGAATTGTAGAAAGTTTGGTGACGATTGCTATAGTAGAGACTAAGTTATTAGCGAACAAACAAACAGACTTACTTCTTTATATATATAGAAAATACAAAATTCTTAACAATAGTATATAGTTATAATGTTGTTCAGTAGATATTTAGTATTGTTTAGTTGTTATGACTAAACAAAATTAACAAATTAATATGTTCAAATTAAGCGAAAAATAGAAACCACTACATTATGTATGAAATGAATGATATAGTAGAATTGTAAAAGTACCTAAAACAGTGTTTTAAGATTTGAGGCAATACAGCGTTATTTCTAACCTTTATGATCGACAGCAAATCCACTCTGTTTACAGGGTTAATTGTTTTCCCCATTTAATTGTAGAACACCGCACTTGTCGGTGGATGATTTAGTTAATATGCCAATGGTTTCGGGTTTAAATCTCAGCAACGAATTTTGAGGAAAATCCCTCTTTAAGTCGAATAATTTGGTTATACAACCGCACTGGAAATTTCATATTAACGCTTATCAAAGCACATAGTAGAATTGTGATAGCAAAGTAAGCTGGAAGTAAATTAAAATTTATAAACTCAGAATTCACTTAATTATACATACATATTTAAAATTAGATAAAGTGACACAGACTGGAAACTTAAAAAATTTGACAAGGAATTAAATTATTTATGCGATTTATTATTTAGAATATTACTTGTCAAATAACTTTTCTGCTGATTACAAACTTTTAAACTTTGAATGCAAATAGTTTATCACCAATTTTCTTCAACCATGTGTAATAATATAACGTTTAACTGCACAAATCACTCAAAAAACTTGAGAAGAAAAAGAAAAGAATCGCTTTTTTCTTACAAATTACTTACAAGTTTGCGTGATCAAAGCTGGACCGTGTAGTCCGCGCGAAAATTATTTCCGCGACTTTGGCCAAAATGATATATCACCATCACTTCCTAATCCATTTTGCACCAAACTAACGATCATAGCGAAACAATTGACACGTTGTTCTCTATCCTTGAATGAATTTTAAAAGGAAATCACAGATCTTCAGGTGGACTATCGGATGAGTGGACTCAGTGACCAAGGAATAGAGGAAGCAGCTGGTAAGACGGTGCCAGTAATCATACACCAAATTAAATCATACATCCCGATATTCTTTAAAGATAGACGATTAAACGGTGGAGTTTGTCGAACTTCGTACGTTGGGAAAATGACATGAGTTCTAACGTCCAACTAGCTACAAAGAAACAGTTGTTTTTAGGTCAAAAAACGTCGAATTCTTCGATGGTTTTCTCTTTGGAGGAAACTATTTAACCATTGATGCGTAGAGATTTCTTTCGTTGTCTCTTTTTTCTTCTCTTTCTTTTTGACGAAGCGAGAGCAAACGGTGTAATGTGAGAAGCGGGTGTAACTAATCCTTGAGTAGGGAAGAAGAGCATTCAAGTGCAGCGAGAAATAGTGTTCCACAAGTTGCTTGCTATTTCTTCCCTCCTCCGACCCCAGAGAAGACACGCTCCATAAGAGAACTGATTTTAACTTCTTTAACGATCACAATGTCCCGTTGTTCCCAATGCCCGCAATAACAGGGATAAAAACACGACCGAATTAAATGTTTTTTCTTTTACTCGGTTTACCGGTATTCTGCAAAGATGCGCCGCGAATGCTAAAAGAAATTTATTTATTTATTTATTTTATTTCAAAGAATTTTATTTTTATATCCCAAATCAACCGAATCTTTGAAGAAAAAAAAATTTAAGCACGCGTGAAAATTCTAAACAGTTCAAGACATAAAAAAAGATATATTTTGAATTTCCAATGCATCATAATTGAAACCTGTTTAAACAATTTATTAATACAGAACGAGTTAAGAGTCATGAAACACTCGACGCTTGATTGTTAAAATAATCGATATTACAGTGATCTTCACAGCTTACTGAAAAGAAATGGAATTTAAGATAAAATTACACTAAAAGTACAAAATCTCGTTTTTGAAGAGACAGAATCCATGTCTTATATAGCCTGAGTAGCCTTAATTTCGTTCCCGTCGCAATCAACGACAAACAGAAGATGAACTCCTAAACATTAGAGTTCGGAATGATCTTTAATTTTCGTTGCTATGCACGTTGAGTCATGCTCTTCACGCGCACCTGAAAATCAATTTCGTTGACGTACTCAGATCTCAGGATTCAGTAAGGATTCCGAAAGTTTTGCCTACTAGCCATCAAATCATACAAACGTTCTCATACTATCTTTCACAGTAAAAAATGATGTGGGGATTACGCTTTCTGACTTACTCCTTACCACAATGTTACTATTTCCAGTCTGTTGTTTAACATACTGTTACGGATTTCGTATTTATTTAGAACTGTAATTAAAATTGCTTTATTTTTTTGTACAACGCAGACGATTTTTGAAGAGCAAGCTACGTCGGAAAAGTAAAAATAAAAGAGGGCGTGTATTTAATATTTAATAAATATCTTATAATTGCTGTTGCCATCCACAAAAATCTAGAAAATAGGTTTTACCAGAATATTCTAGTGAACAATTAAAAAGCTTATAAAAGCTGAACTAAAACACCTCATCTCAGTTGTAGCTGTTTTTAAACGAACTGTTGTTTACTTAATGCTGTTATTGATTGTAGCGAATTCGCTGTGAGATAGAATGAGTTTCTCTGTTTTTGACTTGAGTTCTGTTTAACGTTTGAGATATTGTGATACTGCACGAATATCCCTAAGGAAATATTTCAGCATTTTGTTTTATTTCTTATGAAAAGAATAAATTTTATTAACTTTTTAATGACTTATGCATTCTATCCATTACGAAACCGTACGCACGTAAAATTTTTGGTGTCAGAAGAGGGATATTTGAATGCCAATTACAAGAGCGATGGAAGAACAATTAAGGCAATTTATGGCAGCCTTTGCAGCATATAAAGAAGAAATTAAAGCTGGCCAAGATTCCATTACAGAGAAGATGCCAACTGGTCAAGAATACGTTAAAGAGGAGATGAAAGCGGTTCAAGAAAAGATGGAAGCTGGTCAAATTTCTGGTAAAGAAGAGACGAGAGCCGTTAAAGCAAGTCAAGAAGAAATGAAAAAAGAAATTATTTGCATAATAGAAAATACATTTGAGGCTATGAAAGGCAGAATAGACGCGGTTGAAAATAACGTTTCTTCTGTCAAGGAACAAATAGAAGAGAGAGTTTCTGCAGCTGAACAACAAATTGATGACAAAGTTTCTGCAGTTGCCAAAGAAGGTGATACCTTAAAGAAATTCGTAGCGACGGCAGGGAGCAATAGTGATGGTTTTAAATTGTTACCCATGCCTGGCTCGTCCCTTAATGAAGCTATCTACGTATGATGGGAAGATCTCCTGGTAAGTGTATAAGACACAATTTTCTATAATTCCAGATGCGAATGGATGGGATTCCCAAGCTAAGGGCCTGCCACCTCGCCAATTCTCTGAGAGCAGATGCAGCGGATATTCTGCAGACTTTTCCCGAAAATCAGAGACTAGACTTCGAAACTCTATCCGGCGCATTGGAGCTGCTTTTCGGGGAGAAATGTTTGAAAGAATACAGTAGCTTGAAAGCTACTGTATAATGCTACTGTATAAGCTACTGTAATTAAAATTCCGTCAACAGAAGCCCACCGAAACACTCCAGAAGCACGCCACGGATGCTGAAAGTCTGTCCCATCTCCCCTTTACGGAGTGTTCCACAGAAACAAGGGAAATTCTGTCCCTACAGTACTTTATCGACGGCCTCCGGGATCATGAAATACAGAAAGCACTGCGAAGGCTGATGTCAAGAACTTGAAAAGCTCTCTAGTGCACGAGATGACAATCGAGGCAGCACAGCAAGCCACTCGTAGAGACCGCCACTCAATCAGAGCTGCTCACATACAAGAACCAGTGGATGAAATGACTGCTCGCCTAGACGATTTAACCAGAAAGTGAATGTCCTGACACAGAATATTGGCGACAAGAAACCGACCGTAAAGTGCTGGAAATGCGGTGCTGAAGGGCACATACGGAGAAACTGCAGAATACCCCATCTCGCGGGGCGGAAGTTTCCAGATAATGAAAAGTCCCAGTTTAAAGCATTTCAGATTTCTGCAGCGAGTGGCGGCAGTAACGGACTTTTATCATGGAACACATTAATGGAGTTCCTTGTAATATAACCATCGATATAGGAGCAAATGTTACCGTGATTCGAAAAGATGTGGCTGAACAACTGAAAAGCAAAGTCATCTGGACGCCACCCTGCGTTACCCTCCAGACTGTCTCAGGCGAGAAGATCGAAATCGAAGGAAAATTAAACGTTAACATCACGTTTGGAAGCGCCGCTGACCATCACACGGTATATGTAGCAGCGATTATAGACCCACGCATAATCGGATTGGACTTTCTAAAGAAATACAATTCTTCTTTGGATTTTAAAAATAACGAACTACGTTTTGCCTCTGAAGACATAGCGCTATTCAGAATTAATAATGAAGCAGTGAAATCTATCCACAGAATAATAACTCAAGACGATATCACAATATGGGCAAGAAAGAAATTTTACTTCCTGGATCCATAGCCGAAAATAGAAATTTCAGTTACGGCGTCATGGAATATCCCAAGAAGTGTAATAGGTAAAGGTAAAAGTATGGGGCGCACCAGAGATGTACCATAGTAAGAAGTGTAATAGCCCGAATGGACCACTAGTAGCCTCAGCACTCGTCGACTTGTCGAGGACTGTTATCTCGGTGAGAGTTGCTAATGTAACTGACACCGCGAGAGTTATTTGCAGAATGAGCAATTAAGCGCTGAAGAGAGGAATGCTGCCGAACGTGTCATTCAAGATCTCCAAGATGTTTTCTACCGATCGTCTTCTGACGTGGGTGGAACCACTTTGACGCAACATAGAATCGATACTGGTGATCATCCACCAATCAAGCAACATCAAAGACGTCTACCGATTGCTAAACAGGAAGAGGTACAAACACTTTTAAAGGACATGGAAGAAAGCGATGTCATCAAGCCTTCAGCAAGTCCATGGGCATCTCCCATCGTCCTCATCAGGAAGAAAGATGGGTCAACAAGATTTTTGCGTTGACTATCGCCGGTTGAACGAGGTTACGAAGAAAGACAGTTGCCCTCTTCCTAGAACGTACGACATTCTGGACACTTTCTGGAAGTAAGTGGTTCTCGACACTTGATTTAAAGAGTGGGTATTGGCAGGTATAAATACAACCTGATGATCGAGAAAATGCGGCATTTACTACTGGACAAAGACTTTGGCAGTTCAAGGTGATACCGTTTGGACTATGTAATGCGTTGGCTACATTCGAACGCCTAATGGAGAATGTTTTGAAAGGTCTTTCCAGTCTGATATACCTGAATGACATCATGATCGTCTGGAAGAGTTTCGAAGAACATCTAGAAAAACGAGAATTATCTAGAAAGACTAGAACATCTAGAAAGACGAGAACATCTAGATGACTAGAAAATCATAGAAAAGTGCTTCGGAAACTGAAAGAAGCCAATCTTGAGTCCCGCTAAATGCAAATTATTCAGACAGGAAGTGACTTACTTCGGACATGTCATCTCTTTTGAAGGTTATTAACTTTTTAACGACTTGTGCATTTTATCCATTACGAACCCGAACGCACGCAACAATAGTATTTTTCTAGACAATAGTACATAAAGGAATATTGGAAGTGGTCGTTTATGACCTGTTTTTGTCTGGAGTGCAGTGAATAACTAACTGTGTTATAAACATTTCCTAAAAGTATTATGTTGCTTATATTAAAACTTTAAATCATATATGATATAAAAATTCCCCCCCCCAAAAAAAATTTAACATTTTATAAGAAATTTTGTTTTGCTAGGGAAGGCGGAATCCATGCATTTTTAATTGTTTTCTAAAAGAAAAGAAAAGATTCTGGAGACGGGCGAGGGAACCCATGCAGAAATACATTAAATTATTTGACACTTGTTTAGACTGCATAGTAATCAAATAAATTGTAAAATATATAAATTAAAAGCTAATTGACTAACACAAAGAATAAAATCATTATGGTAAATAAAATAAATCAGAAAAAATTCAACTGACAGCATGTTTAAATGTAATTCCTTACAAGTACAACGGATTCATAATTTGACGATATCAAATTAAATAAATCTAACTCAGATGCTCTTCAGATTTATATACCTCAAAGAAATTTAATCAGTCAATCTGAGGACACCACACTCAAAATCTGACGCATTTTATTCTACGCGACTCAACGCGCGACTACGCGCATTTACATTATTGACTAGGAAATAGAAATGAAATATGTTGAGCCACTATTCACTATAATAACTTCAACTATTTCCTTTCCAAATATATATAACGCCAGTAATGGACCGTTTTAGTTTCAATATATCACTGTCAGGTTTAGGGACCACGATTTTGAAATAGTACAAATAAAAAGGAATATTCGTGAAGATCCTGTAAGAGTCAGACATTTCCCTCATGTGATCTCATTTAATAGCATGCGCAATGTCAAGCCGATAGCCAAAATATTCTCTAAAATATGTCACAGTTTCCTTGGGATGCTGCAACAGAAACGAGATCTTTCAGGATTCCTAATCAAAAGACACTACAGTAGGCGCCGCTCTATATGATCGTGTTTATGTACGGCTCTTTTGATAACCAACAGATAATATTTAACGAAAAAGAAAGTCGAAAATCCCAGATCTCATATCCGTCAGCATTTGGACCTTTATTCTTCGAATCTCGGAGAGTCCAATAATGGGCACACGATACGCTTAACTAAATATATGGAATTGAACTAATTTAATATAACTAGAAACATTTTCACAGCATTTTAATTAGGAACACGTTTATAAACCCATCATGATATCTTTAATGCAAAAGTCCATTTATGAACGGGTTCATAATGTTTCTGGAAATTATCCGACTGATGTTCTACCCATAATCTTCATACTCAAAAGGCCTCCCTCACTGCAAAAAGAACTTGCAAATGTAAAATTTAAAATTAGGCAAAAGAGTATCTTCAGTTTGGAGTAGATTTTTGGCAAAGAGTCTTGTTTTTGCACGGAAAAAAATTCTGAGGACAAATTTAATTTTAAATGATTAACTAAAATCAAAACCAAGATGTTTAGCGACTTAAATCCTTACTTGGTGACATATTTTCTGTAACTTTACAGTTTTTAAAATGTAATTTTGTAAACTTATTTTGCGTCTTTATCTTTTATTTCGCTATTTTACTGCATTTAAAAAATTTATTTCGTAATATTTTGATTATATTAACTGAATTATTTATGACAATAACTGATGTACTTTCCGTGTTTTCGTAACAAAAAGGGCGGGTCTTCGGCAATTTGATAATAATATCCGAATAGTAACAGCATTCACATCAAGCAATGTGTATTAAGCAATCACTGCTCACATTTTCAGTGCGTCAGTTCTGTTCTCCACGTAACTCCTATGAACCAAGGAAACGATCTGCTTGCTGTGGCAGTTAGATTATTAGTCCTCCCTATCCGATAAACCTACGAGTTCTGGGGAAAGGCCGCATCTAGACCTTCAGGGGCTTACAAGGGCGTCGGCATTTGAAAAATTTCTGGATGAAACTTGTATAAACACTCGAAAGTCTCAGATGTTATAGAACGTCAACATTTGGACTTTTTACTGCTCTTCCAATCTAGGGAAGCCCAATAATGGATACATGATATATTTAACTATATTTATTTGAGTATCGACTCAATAAATAACTTAAAAGTAAAAATCTTTGTTAGATTAAAATAAAACTATTGAATTCTTCCTGTGTTGCCGTAATACACAGTCCAGTCACATTAATGTGACCATCTGTCAAAAGCCAGAATAACCACCTTTCGCAGAGCGGACTGCTGCGAGACGTGCAGGAAGAGAGTCACATAGGTCCCTGAAGGTGTTCTCTGGGATGTTGAGCCATGCCGACTCTAATGCCGTGGCCAGCTGCGCTAGATTACGCGGTTGGGGATCCATGGCGCGAACAACTCGATCGAGATGGTCCCACAGATGCTCGATTGGGTTTAAGTCAGGTGAGTTTGCTGGCCAGGGGAGGACGGTAAACTCATCCTGGTGCTCTTCGAACCACGCACGTACACTGGCAGCTGTATGGCACCTCGCA
>KK114968.1:334948-345119 GCA_000611955.2 Stegodyphus mimosarum
CATCTATGGCCCGTGGTGCACCACATTTGCCACGTCGCTGATTTTGGACAGTCCCATTTTGCCATGCACGGTACACTTTTACCACGGCGGCACGCGAACAGTTCACAAACTCAGCCGTTTCGGAAATGCTTCCACCCTTGGCCCGAAAGCCAATGATCATGCCCTTTTGGAAGTCGGATAAATCGCTTCGTTTCTGCATTACGCCAACGATTGAAATGTTTTCCGAAGCCCTCACACACCCTTTATATACGCTCAACTGCACTGTGCTGCCACCTGCCTTCTGTGATTGGTTATTTAACTCTGACATGGAAAGTACGTGGTGGTCACATTAATGTGACTGGACTGTGTATATGTGGTAATTCAAAATAGCAATAATTTTTAGCTCACTTTAAATTTTTACGTAAATAGAAAAGATCTTGCAGATGAATTTCTATATAATAGAAAAGCCAATTTGTTTCAATGGCATATTGGATAAAAAAGCAAAAATAACATGTTTACAGCAGTAGATTTATAGTGACAAATATTTAATGCGACACTTCCTTAACTTTACGAACTTAGCGATTCTTAGGAAGCAGTGAACGAGAATAACATGTAAATATCCTCAGATTATATCAAATGATAAGCTGTAGAGGTTCAAGTCTTACCTCAAAGCAATAGCTTCACAGCTCGAGATCACAAAAAGTTTATGTGACCAGAAAACGCCTCAAAATTTCTTGTGATTCTGACGTCAGAAGATGATTATATTTAGATCATTCTTCTTACTCTGATTTCAAAAGTAACCAACAACACTCAAGTAGAGATAAAATTCATTAATGCTTTTTTAAGGGATTCATTTTTTCTCGATAGCTCTACCCCTTCCCAAAATCACCAGTGATCCTGCCTTTGTACAATGATACGAATGCATACATCTTGATAAATATGCATACACCTGCCTATTAACGTCGTTAGCAGTCAAACAAACCACACGAATGTCAAATTGACGGTTAAACGAGAACATATCTGTCATTTGGCAGTTTAGGGGGCCATACGTCATTCTTAGAGCTGATCACGACTTTCCTATTTTGCATTTCAGAAATGTCCAGACATGAAAGAACGACAGACAGGAGGGAGTACATTTTACCGTGAATGACAGTTATAATGATGAATGGCCATTGACACTTCAGCGAAAAGGGAGTGGCACTCAGTCTGTCAATCAAGATTAATTTACATCCCTGCTGAGCGACTTATCTGAAAAGCCAGTAAAGACAGTACTCTAACAGCAGCTTTTCAGGGATGATACACGGCAAAACAAAGAACTCTGCAATTGGAGAGGTAAATTAGTTGGATGCCAAAGCAATGAGAAGATTGGATAAATAATTGAAAAAGCTAATGCGCGAAAATGAAGAATGGGATGCTAAAATTTGAACATGAAGGTAAGAGAATCTCAGTTGGGAATGATTGAGATTAATGAGAAAAGTGTCAGAAATAAGGAAATAGAAAACTTCTCAATGCTTGGGATATTAAATTTATGATTGAAATTTAATTTTCAGCATAGAAAACAATTTTTTGCAAGCAACTAGAAGTCAAACAGGAAAGCCCGTTAGCTATACGTAACTTGCATGACCACATGAAGAAAAATATGATGTATTCCAGTATTCATAGTCTACAATACTATTGTGGTACAGAAATCATTGGCAAATAATATAACATTTGATCATTACGAAAATTAATACATATATACAATATGCATAATGATAATGCATAATTTATAGAAGTTTTGATATTGAACTCTCCAATTTGATATTGAAATTCAATTTACAACTGGGCTCTGATTATTCTCTCTCAATTACGCTATAACCATCTATTGATATATTAGATGAAGTTTAGTTACGAAAAATACTACGGGCAGTTTGTTAAATTCTAGTAGTCAATTGAATAGCAATTGCATCGGTAATTCATTATTAGTTATTCGGAACTATACAGTACTTGCTTTAAATACCGTACATGTTCCAGCTTTGCTGTGAAAAAGCATCTAAACAGATTTGCTGACATCTTATAACCTAAGTAGAGAACTACTTAGGTTATAAGATGTCAACAAGTCTGGTACTTGATGAAGCTCAGTTTATTCATTCTTCCTTGAAGAAGCTATGCACGCTGAAGAACAGCAATTCACCAAGCATGCCGAAATGTAATCAAGTTCGCTGTAATTTTCACAAAATGCAATATGAATAAAATATATAGGGTGTTTTAGTAAATCGGTTATAAACCTTCAGGAGAGATAGAGTACACCTAGACGATGAAGAAACTCGTAGCAACGCATGGTCGGAAACGCTTTCCTGGCGTGGTAGTGACGAGACAAAACACAAGAAAGGAAGGAAACGAACAGGGTGAGCATAATGCTTATTATGCTTAGTCCACCCAAGAAATATGAACAAAAAAGACGGATCGTCATCAAAGAAAATGTTTGAAATTACGACCCAGACCTTGAGGCAGGAACCGTGCGTCATGAATCTTCCATACGAACTTCCATGCGTGATGTAGATTTTCCATGCGCCAGGGGTGTGAGGCCTGCATCGAGGTCCTGGGTCGTAATTTCGCACACCTTATTCAATGACGATCGTAGTCTGCTTTTGTTCTTATTTGTTGATTTCTGCTGTACAAAACATAGTAAAACATGTTCTGTTACACTGTTCGTGTCCTTCCTTTTAGTTGTCGTCACTAGCATGCCAAGAAAGCGTTTCCGACCACGCAATGCTATGCGATTTTCTATCGTCTAGGTGTACTCTATCTCTCCTGAAAGTTTGTAACCGAGTTCTTGAAACACCCTGTATGTTTTAGTTTATTACATCAAAAACGCAGTCAGTATGAATTCTCGAATATTATGTTGAGTTCGCGCCCTCATTAGCCCAGTGACGTTAAATAAAAGTTAACATTGATCCACTTCTCAGTGCGCATTTATATAGGCTGTTAAACCTACTATACTAGGGAACTATTTGCGATTTTGATGAAGACGACAAAAACAATGAATTTTAAGAACTGTTTAATATTATTTTGTGCTCGATTTATTCAAGACGCAGCTTTTAAGATATTAAACTTCTTTTATGAAAACTAATAAACTTAACTTTTCAGAAAGAAGCAAATAAGCGTAATTTGAAAAAACAAGTACCATAAAAGAATATATTAATAACAGCAGATATAAGTATCTTTCCATTCTGAAAAGAGCAGGTGTGCGTAAAAGTTAATACAATAATGCATAAAAACAAACCTAATTTGGGAAAAAATTCAGTTAATTTATTATTAGAAAAATACTAAAAAGCTCTGGGCAAAATTTTAAGACATTCTTTAAAAAAGCTCAAAGAAGATTTTCAGTGACCTTGTAGAGACATTAGGATTTTAGAAGCAGGAGACATGAAAAATGAGCAACGCCTTCGCCGGGAATCGAACCACGGACCTCTCGGATACGCGTCGAGCATGCAAACCACTACACCACGAAGGCATGCGAAGAAGGCGGGAGAAATACCTTATAACCTACCCCTTTTTAAAGGGCGAATGGGGTTTTGGGGACCCAATCGCCAAATCCCGGTGGTGGAGAATCATCATCCACCACCTTTTTAGTTCGGGCGCCAGTGTAGAGACATTAGGATTTTAGAAGCAGGAGACATGAAAAATGAGCAACGCCTTCGCCGGGAATCGAACCACGGACCTCTCGGTTACGCGTCGAGCATGCAAACCACTACACCACGAAGGCATGCGAAGAAGGCGGGAGAAATACCTTATAACCTGACTATGCAATTTTTCTTTCTGGAAATCGTACTCAAAGCTTTTCTGGTTATCTAGCCTGGTTTAGTCTCTTTTGGTACTTCTTTGCAGGCAACGTTAGATTAGATTGGAATCTTGATTGAAACGCATTTTTACACTACTGCAAAACATCTATTTTTCAGAATGATTAGAACATGCACCTACTGAAGGCTATACCACTAGAAAGTCGGAGGAACATATTTCATCTTCCTGGCGCATGTAAAGAAACAGTAAATTTTATGCTTTTCAAAACTTCAGAAGAATTTAAAATATTTTTTATACATTATAAAAACATGGAAAATGACCGTGGAAATTACTGTGAAGAGGGGATTGTTGAACAACATAATCATATTATAATTATATGCAATATATAAATCCATATGCTGAAAAACACTTCCTGCCATAAACTCAAAATGTAGGCAAACGATAAGTTAGAACCAAAAATCGGCAGGTTCGAAGAGAACAAAAAATCCGAATCTTTTAAACGCAAGTCTAAAAAAAAAATTTTTTTTTTGACTTTGCATTCTATATATCAAAAAACATAAGTAATATATTACGTATCACTCAACGTGAATGCCTTACTGCGCAAACTGAATTACTCTAAGTTCGAATTCGTAATTGACATATATCATAGTATACATATATACACAAAGTACTGCAAACTGTAAAAACGTTAATCTTTAAATTTACAAATAGATAAAACAACACGAAGGAAAAGATTATGCACTGAATATCTGATTCACGGTTGTAAACTGAAACCGGTCTAAAGAGCAGTTTGCCGAAGGATGAGAAATTCCTAAGCAAGGGAAGGGTGCCCAGACGTAAAGAAAATTAAATTAGTAAACAGGACATATTTCCCTAATTCCAATCATTGATCCGTACTTATCCATCCTAAAATCCATACAGCAGAGAAAAGAGAAATTTTTGAATAACTACTTTGAACTACATGAATAACCTATATGTGGGCTAGGGACGTGTTCTGAAGATAACACCAAGTGCTTATATAACGAGAAACAGCTGACAAAGGACAAAATTAATCACTGTAGAAAACTGTCATTCTAAATTCCCTGATTAATTTAATAAAATAGCTAGACAACAAAGGTATTTCTCCCGCCTACTTAGCATGACTTCATGGTGTAATAGCCAGCGCTCTCGGCGCGTATTCGAGAGGTTCGAGTTCCGGCGAGGGCATTGCTCACTTTTCATCTCTCCTGCTTGAAATAACCTAAGGTTTCTACAGTGACGCCCGAACTAAAAAAGGTGGTGGATGATGATTCTCCACCACCAGGATTTGGCGACTGGGTCCCCTAATTCCCAGTCGCCCTTTAGAAGGAGAAGTATATAAGGTATTTTTCCCGCCTTCTTAGCATGCCTTCGTGGTGTAGTGGCCAGCACGCTCAGCCCGTATTCAAGAGGTGCGTGGTTCGAGTCCTGGCGAGGGTACTACTCGTTTTTCATCTCTCCTGCTTTAAAAAAAATACCTTATGTCTCTGTAAGCTAGAAAAAAAAGTCTAACGTACCACAAGAAATGTCTCCTCCTCCAGTTAGCATATAATGATATTTCACTACGCATTTTAACACTTTAATTAATTACGCATTCTTCATGAATACCATACTTTATGAAAACAAACTACCTTTTGGGCTCTATACTGAATTTTACAAACAGATCAGAGAGTTTTTTCCTAATATTTCTCACAGACAAAATCCGTTATTTAAATTTTTGTTGAGCTTATCTAGTTAATCGTAAATTTTACCTTTGTCTCAGGTTTCCTAGTTAATAGAAACTTTTTATTAGTTCGACAATGTTAAAATATTTAAACATGCAGGTGTTTCGTGAGAGGAATTCGTGACTGAGAAACAGAAAACCTTTTTATCCGTTGATCAAATTAGGATAGAAAAATTCAAACATGTTTTACTGGTACGCATCTAAACAATTAAAAATAATTCTCAATCATTTTTCAGAAACAATTTCTTTCGCGCAAAGCTGACTCAAACTTGTACAATTTCTGGACCCAAATATTGGTTGAAAGTTGAATTTCGTGTTAATAAAATGTTAGCGAAGATGATTAGATATCTCTTTTTCTTAGCTTGATTTATTAAAAAATGCCGTGAACGTTCAGTTGGCATATTTTCTTGATCACGCTCCTTTGAATTTTATTTTAACATTCAATATAATATTCTACCATTCAATACTTTTCAACTTAATAGCCACAAATGTTCATACAATTTAGTAGATGGCTTCATTGTTTATACCTCGGCAACCTCATACCGACAAAAACGCCGCCTATTACAGCAGGGATGACCACCTAAAAGGTATGGAGAGCTACCAAATCATAGTTAAAGGGCCAGATTTAAATATTTTCAGTTGCTTCAGTATCAGTGAATTCAGTAATAAAAATACAAATGTTATCATCAATTTATTAGAAACTTATTAGGATACTGAAATTTATTTACAATTAGTAATAATGTAATAATTTTTTTCAAAGTTTCGATAATTCATCAACCGTGAACGATGTGGATTGTCGAAATTTTTTATCAGTTCTTTGAAATTCATTTCCTTATCTCATGCATCAGTTCTAATAATACCTCAGACATTAACATCACTTAATCTGTTTTTGCCTGAATTTTGATTTCATAAGCTTCATAGTTGAAAGGTTTTTCTCCAAATGTAAAACTACTAAATATAGAACATAGTTCAAAAGGTTCCAAAGATCTAAAAAGAGATGAAAACTGTGAAACAAAGGGAAAGAAGTAGACCTTTAAAGAAAATCAAAGGGGAAAATTATTAATGCAGATGACTTTCCATCAGAGTATTCAGCAAATCAGAGGAAAGCAGTATGTGATGTGAATGACTTAAATTTGATTGAATAGTAAAGCAGAAATACTATTACGTTGCAACATGCCCAAATTGTAATCGAAAATATTCACAGGGCAGTAGGAGAACAAAGTTATTATGTTTTGTATTCTGATAAAGATTCAGACTTTATTGGTAAGGTCGCAAAAGTATAGGGTAGTAAAGTTTGGGTATATTTCCTCAAAAAAGAAATTTCCGTTGGAGTAAAAGAAACAAAACGGAAAATATAAACGTGCAGCCTATATTTATGGACCAACAAGTTTGCAAGGTTTGCATCCATTCACAAAGGATGATGGCGTAGTAAATATTGCTTATAAACATTTAAAGACATTTTCTGAATAATTATTGTTTTTCAGAATGTATATCTTATGCGTATCTTAAACTATATTTATATCTGAACCATAAATCTATCCCATCCAATTACAGGACAAAAAAAAGTCACATAATTTATCATAAAAGTTTTAGCATTTTTGCAAAAGTACCTGTATATTCCCAATGAAGAAAAATTTTATTACCAGGATACCTTAATGTGTCTGTTCCATGCCAAAATTGGAAAATATTATTTTTAATAATTTTTATAATACCTAGACTTTTCTTACTTTTGAGTCAGAATTACCCTCGGTGACCTACCTTCTTTTGAACTATATCTCTTACACCTTGATAGGTCTTTTTCGCCTTAATGAAAAACAAGATGTTTTGTAAAAGCTATAGTATGGCGTTTTTAGTAATAACTTTCCCACTGAATTTTTTTTTAAATCTAAAATACAGGCTTTTGCGAGGAAAAGCGCAAAGTGTATAAAAAGATGTGATTGCACATTTCTTTCATTTTTAATTAAACACCAAAATGCAATATCAGAACACTGATGACTTTATTATTATCAAGTGTATGTTACTGTAGAAAAGTATCGAACAAAGTAAATTAAAATAAAAAAACATAAAACTAATTAAAACTTAAATATTGTTAAATCGCAAACAACCAAATATCTACCAAAATCGCAAAGAACACACAGAACGTGTCGCAGCTTGTAAGGATTATCACTAAAAACCGAAAAGGTATCACTCTGAAACCTTTTGGTTTTTTCTTGCTTCAGTGATCCACGTAAATTAAAACACGCAGCAGCACGTGTCTGCAGCAGTATTCACATAAACCATTGAATTGCAGTATTTCTTTCATAACTGGTTTGCATACTAATTTCTAAACAAAAATATACATTAAAGTCATTTCTTACTGAAGATCAATGACTTGCCAACATGAATCACAATTAAAATTCAACACATGTATTTAAAAGCTTCCTTCAGCTATTTCTCCAAATAGTATTTCCAAGTGCAAAGTCGAAACTTCCTTGTCTTAAACAGAAATCGATCCAAAGTAACTTTGTGATATACAGAGCTTATGGTAAGGCAAGAAAAATATTTAAGCCAGAATTTTCAAACGATGCCACAATTATTAATTTTATTTTAAACTGTTACACTAATATAAAAATCTCATTACATCTCGCAAGAAACTATGAATTATCGTTTCTCTAAACTTCCTTACATAAAATTATAAAGAATTATATTTATAATGAATAATAATTAATTTATTCATAATGAATCTTCATTCATAACAGAAATCTTCGTAATGAATTATATTAAAATGTGACACTATATGTAATATTTAACAAAATATATTACAATGTATACAGATTATGTATTATTGTGATAGCTATGTACACTGCGAAAAAAAAAAAGAAAAAGAAAAACAGTTCGAAATCTCTCCCGTTCAAGTAGGCCGATTCACGAAATTCAAATTGCGTTCTTCATGTCTCGAAAGCGCGACTTACGATATGTATTAGATTTATATATAGCATTCTTCTAACCTAGGTATTTTGACACAAAAATCGGACTTTTTCTGAAATAACATACCAATTTTTGTCCATATTTCGATTCTACGACTCAAATTATGCCTAAAATTAAATTTTGTAAAATTTGGTACGAAATTTACGGATAAATTCAAAAATTTATCTTGGCGTACTTTTTTTTAGTTTGCGCCAAGAATAATTCTTTTGGCGAACTTCTTTCCCTTCCATTGTGCCAGTGTTATAATACATTCCCATTGTGCCAGTGTTATAATATATTTATAATATATTCCCATTGTGCCAGTGTTATAATATATTCCCATTGTGTTATAATATATTCCCTTCCATTTTTTCAGTTTGCGCCAAGAATAATTCACTTGGCTAACTTCTTAATATATGGCAACATATAATATATTCCCTTCCATTGTGCAGTTGCGAAAAAAAGGTCACATCGTTCCTGCCTTTTTACATAACGCATGAGCGGAAAAAAGTCACATCGTTCTTACTTTCAAATAATTTTAATAAAGTGCGTAAACCACATTTAATCTTGTTATCTCTTTCAACCAATACACCAAATTTCAAAACGCTCCAATATATAAATTCACGTATATCTTTGGAAATTTTGAATAAAAAGCTCAGACTTTTTGCAGGTATGCTTAGAAATACATCTACTTTAAGATGATGGTAAAAATTTTATAGTTTTTAATTAAATTTTTTTTCGAAAAATTTATAAAAATTATTTAAAAATACAAATTTTAAAAATAAATCATAAGAAATGGGTGAATTTTATTTGTAATGAACCTAAATTTTGAACTGTGAAAGAAGGAATCAAGTAAATGTAATAGAAAAAGAGATATTAATAAGTACATAAGAAATTGAATTAACATTGAGGAGAGAAAATTTTGAAAGCTAATTTTTTAAAAATTACTTGTGCGATTTTTACAAAACTTGGTAGTTTGGCGTAATATGGCATGCCATTTCAGAAAAAGTCCGATTTTGTGTCAAAATATGTATATTAGAACAATACTATATAAAATCTAA
Organism: Stegodyphus mimosarum; assembly: GCA_000611955.2. Classification (NCBI taxonomy): domain Eukaryota; kingdom Metazoa; phylum Arthropoda; class Arachnida; order Araneae; family Eresidae; genus Stegodyphus; species Stegodyphus mimosarum. The sequence goes on from KK114968.1 coordinate 344,459, forward strand.
GGCATATGCTAAATCGCGCTTTCGAGACATGAAAAACGTAACGTGAATTTCGTCAATCCACCCAGTAGAATGGGAGATACAGAACTGTCCCCCTTTTTTTTTGCGCAGTGTACATCCAATGTCCGCCAGCGGCCGAGCGCGAAAAGCCACTAAACACTGTCAGTTTGGCAGTGTCCCAATTAGAATCCCGGCTGCATAGGCATTTTGGTGGTATTCTCATGCGTAACGTGGATTCTAGCCCCTTTCCCTTAAACACTCCTCCACAAGATCCTTCCCTTCCCGTGCAGTGCACAATGGCGGGGCACATAATAAAGTAAAAAAAGGATAGCCAATGTGTTAAGTATTAAGTGTGCAGTATAATATTTATTGTGATGCGTTTAACATATTTTGTATTTTAAGCATCCTATCTGTACATAATATTGTACAGCTTATTTATAGCAGTGTGCAAATTGTGTGTAAGGGAACTGTCATGCACATGCTCGGTAAGAGGAAGCTACCAACCAAGCCCTGATGGATGAACAGTTAAGCCAACGGCCTGCTCGTGTGAAAAAAAAACTGTCTATCTGAAAGCGGAGAGAAAGCAAAATCTGGCTACGAGAAGAAGAAACGTGCTTGATGCGAGAAAGACGGAGGCTCGTGTGAAACATTTTGAATTTTTTTT
>KK114968.1:345142-394878 GCA_000611955.2 Stegodyphus mimosarum
TTTTTGTATTTCAAGTTTGAAGTTTGATCTGTTATTATGAAGAACTGAGACGTGAAATGTAATAGTTGTGCGTTTTTAATGTAATTGTGGAAACAAAAATACTTTGTAAAAAGATAATATATATACTTCAATAAAATATAGTTCATGTTATTGTTAAACCTGAATAAGTGTGCCAATTTACTTTCTGCGAATAGAGTCGACCAATAACATTCATAAGTGGATGAAAACGAACCGGAAGAGATGAATTGGTCAAGAATCATGACAGGAACTAAATGCATCGCATGTAATATGTTACACAAAATGACTCAAAAAATTTTGGGGCATAGGAAATTTAGTGATCAAAATTCAGCTATTGTTCCAAAACTAAATGATTTTCATTCCTTTCTGTGTCTCAGTATCATGTTAAATCTATTACGAGGGATAATAATGATGAATAAATGAGATATTTTAAATACCTTTCATACCTTTCATTTAAATACCAAATTAAGGCAAAAAAAAAGTACTGGAGACTTGAAGTACAAATGTTATAAAAAGCCAGTTCTTGCACGTTTTTCTTGTAAAATGCCAGAAAAAAAGGATTTTTTTTAAAAAGAAAAAGATACAATTACATTAAGGAGCTACTGAGTTAACATGAATCGAAAAAAATGAGATTTCTTTAGATGCGAGCAAACTTAATTTTTTTTCATTGGAATCGTTTTAAATCATGTGTTCACTTTAATTTTGAAATACTGGAAAATAAATTTGCTTGACAACAAAGCACGAAGATAAAATATAAGGGGATTCAATAGAGGCGAAGAAAAGTGGGTCTCTAGAAATTAAAACCAGTGAAGTCAGATTGACTTTGAAAATCCAACGAATATTTAGAATACCTAATAATACAGAAACTGTTCGAAATATTTCACGCAAATATAACTTTTATGGCCGAATAACTAGAAGAAAACCATTTCTCAGTAAAAGGAATCGAAAGGATAACACTAAACTCTCTATCAAAAAACCTCAAAATTATTGGAATTCGGTTATATTTGTAGATGAAAGTAAATTTAGAATTTTTGGAGTGATTAAAAGCAAAAACGGGATGGCAAAAAAAATTACACTGAAATTCAACTGAAGAATCTCACTCCTTCAGTGAAACGTGGTTAGGGTAGCCAGGTGGTCTAAGATTATACGAATGCTTATGGCATTTAAATTCTATTTTTATCGATGGTAAAATTTATAATTTTATGTATTTAAATATTTCAAAACAAAATTTGAAATACAGCACACAAATACAGGCATATTATCCCATTAAAACGATAATCCGAAGCATAATGCTCATATTTGCAAACTGAAGATTTTATATACCTACTCTCATGTAATCAAAACGCTTGTGTTTAGTCCAGACTGCAGTCCTATGGAGCATATTTGAGATCATTCGCAAGAAAAAATTAATAAGGTACATTTTCCAACAGAAATGAACTTAAAAACTCACCACGAAATGGAAAAACAGAAACAAATCTCAACCAAAATCTTTTGAAATCCATGTTTAGAAGGCTCAGTGAATTAATGATAAGGAAAAAGGACTCAATACATTATCCAAGCTAGCAAACTTTTTGTTATGTCATGTTTTTTAACTTTCGTTAACAGATTTCTGTGGACTTTTTAGCGCTGAATCTGAAAATGACGTTCATTTTTTCCCGTCAGGGAATTTCGGAAATCTCAGTTTTCATAGCAGTAGTCAGCCATCATGGTTCTTTCATTTCTTTGAATCTTGAAGAAATCTCTCACCTATCTCTTCCCTAACGGCACCCAAATTTTCAGGAAAATAATCCAAATGTGTATTTTAGGATGTAAGCCTTTAAGCTCGTAGAATAGCCAATTTTTACACTCCTGCAGTGTGCTCTTGTTTTAAAGTTTCTTATTGCCCAGAAACTTGAGTATTTGAGTTTTTTAAAGACTTCTCAGGCTTCTTTGTCCGCAACTTCGATTTTGTTCTTCAAAATTGCCATCTTTGAGAAGTTTTCTCACGCCAGGACCAGTAAAGGCACCCTCTTTTAGCTTGGATGATAAGGCTGGAAACTTGTCACAGATATATTTAAAGCGTTAAATCTTCTTTTGGTAAGGCTTTGACAAATTACTGCATCAAGCCTAACTTGATATGAATACAAGGAAAAATCATATTCGGTTCAATGACGGCTTTTCATAGTAAAATTTTAGTTTCAGGTTCTAATAAAGGCCTTTTTGGCCAACCTTTCTGTATCCAACAATTTTTTTTTCTGTCTCTGCTATCACACAAAAGTAAGGAAGTTTCGTGTACTCTCCTTGCTGTCCTAAGAGCATCGATAACATTTTGAGATAACAGCAAGTGATCCACTTATGATCGTCGTATTTAGTTTTATCAAGAATGAATTTCAAATCTTCATACCACACTTTTAAATGGATGGAGAACATAGACCCCGTCCTGGATCTGACTAGCAAAGCCTCTCGGGGTCTTTTAAATGGACAGAATGTGCGACGGGTATTGATGCATACGGTATTCCCATTGTAAAGAAGGACAAATTTGAGGCTCCTTTTGGACGAATCTATGAGCTGTCTCCTGTTAGTACTTTTCGTAAATGATATTAAATTGATTCAAAAGTTCATGTACATGAAGACAGCTCTGAATTATCTTTGGTCATATGCAAGTTTCGAACCAAATCATTCAGTTCAGATTATAAAAAAAGATCTAGTTCACAAATACCTTCAGGCTTGTACTCCTCGATGTTATCTTTATTTGAGTCATCTGCAAAACCATCTATTTCGAGTAATTTTTCTGGCAGAAATGGCACTGGTACGTGTGGACCATGAGGAACTGGACGTAAAGCGTATGGCACATTTGGAGAGACGATTCATTTTTTTTATTCTTAACCGTGAATAAACATGTTGAACAAAAGTCACAATCATTACTGTGACTTTGTAGCTCTCACCACACCACTGGAAATCTAAATCTGAACGCTTCTTTTTCATCACCACAGTGTAAATGGACGTGGGAGGGTTTCAAGAGCCCAACGTAACCCTTAAAAATTTTTAAAAAGTAATGAAAATAAATTTAAAATGCAATAAAATAGAAAATTAAGTTCATTTATAGCAATTTTGACTTGAAAACTGAAGGGGGTCATTAAACAGCACCCCATCAAACCTCTCAATTGTTTTGCTATAAATGAATGTTTAGAATAAAACGGAAAAAAATTAAAATAAAAAAAAAATGTCCACTTAAAATTTCATACTTTCGTAACTTTTTAGAAAGCCTGAAATTTGCGATTTGCGAGAAATTCTGACGTGATGGTAAAGAATGAAGGTCATTTTCGGATTCAGCTCTAAAAATTACCTAAGAATCAATGATCAAAAGTGGAAAAACATAGCCATCGCAAGTTTGTGATATTAGAACAATATTTATATTGCTTTTTTCAGTAGGTTTGTGTATCCCAGTCTTTTTTTATCACTACTTTAAATGCTTATACACGAAAAGCATAAAATTGCGTATTTACTAACATTTATTTTTAATTAATTTTAAAGTTTTTCTATTTCACTTAGTTCTAAGATATGGTGTGTAATAAACGTACTTCGTTTAAATTAAATATTTCTTTCAAAAATGCCGGAAAGCTTATTGTGTCCCAGTACGTTTTCGATTCATTGTATATTATCAATGCACAACGCAAGTTCTAGTTACAGTATTAGTTTCCATTATTTATTTTTACACACTTTATAGAGTCATTAGGATTTTTTTAAGCAGAAGAGATGAAAAATGAGCAAAGCTTTCGCCGAGAATTGAACCACGGACCTCTCGGTTACGCGTCGTTAGGTTATTAGGTTAGGTTATTCAGTTATGGCAAAGCACACGAGGGCTATCTGCCTAAAGGGAGGGATGCCTTCGTGGAGGACTTTCTAAGGGAAACTGGCTCGTATACACGTTACACATGGGGAAAACCACGAAAACGCTCATGCAGCCAGTCCGTTCGCGGGATTCGAACCTCAGACCGAACTACCAGTGTTCATCGTCTTTACCGCTCGGCCGCTGGTGGGCCGGTTACGCGTCGAGCATGTTTACCACTACATCACGAAGGCATGCAAAGAAGGCGGGAGAAATACTTTATATACGCCCCCTTTTAAAGGGCGACTGGGTTTTGGGGACCCAATCGCCAAATCCTGGTGGTGGAGAATCATCATACACCACCTTTTTTTAGTTCGGGTGCCAGTATAGAGACATTGGAATCGAACCACGGACCTCTAGGTTACGCGTCGAGCGTGCTTACCACTACACCACGAAGGCTTGCGAAGAAGGCGGGAGAAATACCTTATAACTTCATAAAATTTAGTAAAATCTAAAATAATCTGTTTTCTCTTGTCTTTTTCTGTTTATGGATTCACTTTCATTTTGGTTTACTGTTTAATTGTATTTAAATTCAGTCAAGATGCCTTTTTCATTCCAGCCTGTAAGGGTTACTTTTTCTTCATGCGGCATGCTGAAGCTATCTCTTACAATTCACTCGGAATAAAGCAGTGAAATTCAGTCTTTAAAATGTTTATTAACTGAGACGTCGAGTGGCTGTAAGATTGAAGTTCAGCCTCCAAAAATCACAGTCACATCCGTTCATCGTTCGTGGACAATTTTATTTTACTTCTCCAGTAAGATAGTTATTTTAATGCGAAATCTTCTATTTCCCCTGCGAAAAATATTTAGATATTACTCCTTTCTCGACTCAATTTCATAAAACTAAGAGAATGAAAATATATGCGGAGGTATGGCACTGCTTCTTAATAGTCACATTCTTTGTAAAAATGTTAAAACATTAAAAGCAACTCCATAGTCCTACAATCCTGAAAACGAATTGCAAAAGTGGAGAAAGAAATTGCGAAAATAGGAATAAGAAAGAATATAAATGCTGAACCTCAAATAACTTAAAAGATAGAAGGTTTTACTTAATTTATTTTCAGTTTCGTCATATTTAAATAGTATTTCAAATTTGATTTGAACCTATTGAATAGATACGAAAAATTAGGGCATAAATGCGAGAAAATTTCAACAATGAAAACCACGTATTTGCGTTAACTAGCTCAATCTCGCTATCTGAATTAAAAGTTCACTTATTTAGATAATATTCGCACAAGTATACCAAAGAAAATAAAGAAAAGGAAATATATAAATTGCGCCCCGTTAATTTGTAATGGAGACACGCGCAAGGGTGGGGTCAGAAGATCATCACCAACCAAACCAATCATTTCCATTCCACGCTGCGCATGAAATATAAAACAACAAACTCGCTGTTCCCAAGATGCTGTTGTTGAACTCCGATTGCTCCATCTCAACAAGGGTGCAAGGAAAACAAAAGACCCCGTTAGAAATAACAAGTAAACAAATAGTGGACTACGCCATTTTAAATAATAGCGGCACATACAAAATGCACGTGATTACTACAGCGGAAGGGAAGCCAGCAAGGAAAGGGATATTGTGAAAGAGTTAGAAGGTGGAGGAAGGTGTTCCTTCCTTACCATTGAGGATAGGCACACCTTTTCGTAGACTCGTGACTGACCTAAAAAAAAAAAGGAATGAATACCTACTTACTACGAATCTATCGCAGCTTTAAGGTCGTCTGCAACCCTTTAAACTGAGCGATGGAACCAGCATCCATCCAAACATGAAAGACTAATTAAAATGCAAGCCACGTCCCCCCCCCCCCCCAACAAAATAAAAGCCAAATTAGTAATGCTTCGAGAAGGTAGTACGCTTAGTTTATGTTAGCGAATCAATCTTCTTATGATGAGATGATAATAATAGAATTTTTCTTGTTTATTTTCCTTTCTTTAGTTCTTTGGGGGGTGCTTTAATTATTTTAAAAAGAATAACCAGTTAGAAAATCTTTTCAAACCATTATTAAACATTTTTGGGCGCTTCGCGAGATTACCAGTTCAGCTTTAAAATATTTCTAAAAAAATTATAGACTTTTTTTTTTTAATTCTAGACATTTCAGAATACTGCTCCGTCCCCCCAAAAAAGATATAAAAATTTGTATGGTTCCTTGCTTTAGCGTACACTTTAATTCTCTAATCTGAACTTACACAAATCTTTCACTCTAAGAACACACAAAATCCATTCATATTACACCATCCGTATTACATCCATAAACCATTTATATTACATTCATCCATATTGCACAAAATCCATTCTATTGACTTAAAGACACATATATAGGTAGAAAAGAAAATTATTTACTATCTGTGCCTATGGATGCATATATGCGCTCTTAAGTCACTATCTACGGACAGTTAGAAAACGAAGACTCAAAAGTGTTTTCTCACATTACTTTAAAAAATACTCAAAGATTTAAAAGAAATTTTCAATATCTACTCTTTGTTAAGTTATACGAATGGATGCACCTTCGCAGTAGCAATACCGATAACAACCCCAGAACAAAGCAATATCAATTCAGAAGGAGTACTATTGTGATTCTAATTAAGTACTCTGCTTATTAGTTATTACGTTTCTTCTATTTTCCTTATAAGTGCTTAATAATTTCTCTGTTTTTCTTGTCCTGTTTTAAGCACTTTGGCTACTATTTGGCTTCGAAAGGTAAAACCGGGTAGTAACTTGAAAAGGGAAGCTTTGTTAGATGCCTTCTTCGGAGAATGTGAAGACCGCTGTAGCGGTATCTTAACTCTTTGAGGGGCAGGAAAAGACCATTAGCTTTTTCAGCAAAACTCTTGTTTTATTTATTTTATCAGGCGTTACAATGAAATTCTTTGCGACAATTACACATATTTTGTCCACGACGCATGAAAAAAATGACCACTTCTGGTGGCTAGTGTCAGTAACCCACCGCCCGCAGAACACATCCCTACAAATCAGCCTCTATGGTACTTATGGAAACAGTTTTTCTTTTTCAAGCAGAGTGCAACTTTGCATATACTGCATTCCCACACTGTTCTTACAGGCTTTTTCTCGGTGCTGCAGAGTGCACATCGTTGGGATGTTGTCTTCGTTGGCTGATGATTATTTTCTTGAAGACGAATTGCTACATCAACTACTGGCTTATGTTTCATGATAGCCAACTAGTGAGCTACAAGGGAACTTCAGAAATGGTCAGTTTTGAAAATCACTCACACGAGTGAGTAAGACGTTCAATAGAACGTCCTTCAAAAAGTTACCGCCAAAACCACCGCCCTTCAAAAAGTTAAATGGCTGTGGAATCTGAAGAGGGAAAAAATTTTTTTCTTTAGAGGTCGTAAAATTCGGCGTGCAGATGAATTATTTTCCGCCTCGCAGTCGGACTATAACAGAAGAAAACTAGGCCACTTAAGCCTGGATAACAGTGATCTTTACAACATTAAAATTATTTTAAATGTCAATAGTTAAGAAAGTTAATATGAAGGAAACAACACAAATTACAAAAGCAATTTAAGAACAGTATTTCTTTTCCTGGATTCTCACAACAGTATAAGAAGACTCAGATACATTCTGTTCGTTAATACTTACATTATAAAGTCGATTATACACTCACGTTTGTGAAAATTGCAACACCATGAAGGACTTACGCGAGTGAGCTGAAATTTTCAGGAAATGCAAAGTAGCGCATGATATGCAAATGATTAGAATTGCAAATCCGTAGCGCATGCGTATGCTGAGCAGCGCCCTCTAAACGGCTGATGGATCCGAATAAATAGACGGCTGTAGCGAGGCGTGTATGGTTATCTGCTAGTGGTAAACGTTAACTCAATCTGTACTTATGCCTCGTCGACGAAAGAGAGCGAGATTTGAACAACTTACAGAGTTTGAACGAGGGAGAATCATCGGCCTTCGTGAAGCTGGATTGTCGTATCGTGAAGTAGCCTCTCGTGTGCAGCGTAACAGCAGCACAGTGATGCGCGTTTGGAAGCAGTGGACGGACGAGTGTCGGACAACTCGGAAATCCGGGAGTGGACCCCGAAATGTGACGTCAGCTCGCGATGATAGACACCTGGTCCGCATGGCGCGGACGGACCGTACAGCTTCCTCTAGACAATTGGCAGCACTGTGGTCAATAGCTACAGGTGTTTCATTGTGTGCTTCATCAATTCGTAGACGTCTGCTGCAGTGTGGACTGCGCGCACGGACTCCTTTATACAGGATCCCCCTAACGCACGACCATCGCCGCCTGCGGCTACAATGGGCCAATCAGCATAGAGACTGGCGTGCTGATTGGCAGCATGTCGTGTTTTCTGACGAATCCCGCTTTAATTTGTGGTACCATGATGGCCGCATTCGTGTCAGACGCTATGCCGGTGAACGCCACCTTCCGGAGTGCATTATCGAACGCCACAGTGGACGAACACCCGGAGTTATGGTCTGGGGCGCCATAGCATATCATAGACGATCTCAATTGCTACGAATTGTGGGCAATCTGAACAGCAACCGGTATATCCGTGAAGTTCTACAGCCCGAAGCTGTTCCCTTCCTTCAAAGCTTGCCAGGCGCTGTATTTCAACAGGACAATGCCCGCCCTCATACTGCTCGGATTGTTAAATCCTTCTTTGCAGCGCAGCAGGTACAGCTTCTTCCTTGGCCTGCGTGTTCCCCGGATATGTCGCCAATTGAACATGTGTGGGATGTCATTGGTCGGCGTCTTGCTCGTGATCCTCGTCCTGTTGCGTCTGCAGACGAACTTTGGGTACGCGTACAAACGATATGGAATGCTCTTCCTCAGTCAGACATTCAAACTTTGTTTGACTCCATGCCACGTCGTGTAGCAGCACTTATTGCGGCGCGTGGTGGCCACACAAAATACTGATTCTGATCTCTTGTTCTTGTTTGTTTGCTTTGAACATTTAATCATTTATTTGTACCACTACCACTCAACTGTGTATTAAATTGCATTCAATTATGACGATTCCTTCTTGGTGTTGCAATTTTCACAAACGTGAGTGTATTATTCAGCAATGTGCCTCTGGATGCAAAAGTCAGCGTTCGCGTAATAAATTACTTGTGATACTAAGGCCAGTTATAAATCAGAATTCATGTTAGGAATCGTGGATACACATGCTGACTATAATCGCCAGTTATTTAATGATAAATAATAACTGAGAAACATCTGATACGATAGAGGCGATTAAATATTTCATCATGCATTGAGAATGTAATCCATTTGCTTCCCCTCCAACAATAAGATGATCAAATGTAGTGTAGTATGAAAATTCTCATCAAACATTTATACTAACTTTCGATTATTTGACAAACTTAAGTTACTGATGATAAAAATATATTTCACAGTAGATTCTGTGGGTATAGAAGAGAAGCTCACAGGAAAAAAACCCACAGTAATAATGCTCGCAGATATAAATGCTCACAGGAAGAAAGCCCACACAGAAAAAGCTAACATGGTAAAAAGCTCACTAAGAACTACGCTCACACAGACAAAAGCTCACATAGAAATATGCTCACATGGAAATACGCCCACCGACAAATGATTCACGTAGAAATATCCCTACATTAATCAATCAAGAATTAATCGATTTGAACATCGTACACCTACTTGAATTTTTTAAAATATAAATTACTCAATTACCAAAACATCTATGGTATGTAGTATTTCAAAAACTGTATAACTTACGTGTAGATTCAGTTTCTATATAAGATTAACAAATGGGCCATTCTGAATTAAGAAAAGGAGAGGAGGAAGTAAGTAAAAATGAAACAAAATATACAGTGAAAAATTATTACAATTTTAATTGTTAAAAAAATAAAATAATAGTAAATATAAGTTACACATTTTATAATATAAACATTTAGAAGAATAAAAAAATAGAAATAATTACTTTATTTAAATTACGTAAAATACCATATTATATGTAAATCATAAATATATACTTCAAAAAGTTATAAATACATAAACTTACTGAATATTAACTAATATACGTAAATAATTAATTTTATCATCGATTTCATCATAGTTTCATACCTGATTCGCTATTAACAAATGTAAGTTTTCATATTTTCTTTCATTTTTTTTAAACAGTAAAAAAACAAAAATTAACTATTGGAGTTAAAGGAAAAAAATGTCGCACAGGGGCAGTGGTATAAAACATTACAGTACATGAAAAACTTTACTACAGTTTTCATTCTTTTATATACGACCCTGAAAAGTTTAATGTGAGCTTTTTTTCGTGTGAGTATATTTGTGAGCATTTTCAATGTGAGTTTTTTTCTATGTGCGCATATTTCCGTATGGGCTTTTTTCATGTGAGTTTTTATACCTATGGGCATTATTCTGGAGCTTTCTTCCTGTCGGCTTTTTTCATGTGGCTATTTTTCCGGCCACCAGTGTATTATATCAGTGTTTGGATTCTAGATCATATCCAGACGTTTAAGAAATTAGACGAAAGATGGATTCTATATTATAACTTTGTCTACCATTATTATTATAGGAACGAAAAGACTTTGGCGATCGAAAGACTGCAAAACTTCCTATTGAGTGAAAGAATATGTCTGCCTATAACTAGTGGAAAAGAAAGAAAAGAAAATGGAGAGGAAGAAATTTATAGCCATTATGTTTATGAGGGGATACACTACATGTGGTTTCAACTGCAATTATTTTAATACATCAAAAGAGAAGACTCGAAAAACAAACGAATTTTCTGATGCTAACCCCACTAAAAAGTCTAGATTTCAAGAATTTGATTATATAAAAAATCCAGTCCCTAGGAATTTTGATTATACTTTTTTTTTTTTTTGGTTATACCTGCGAGCTTGCTGTTGTGATTGTTCTACTAATGACGACTTACGACTCTAACTTGCCAGTGAGCGGGAAAAAAATGCTTCAACAAATTGTTAACAGATACTTCATTTCTGGACTTCAGATGAAATTACTTTAATGTTATTTTTATTAGCACTGGAAACTAGTATGACTATGCGTTTTATAGTTAATGTATTGTAAGCTTCTCAATCAATAAGCTGAAAAACACGACATCCAATTATGTATGGCAGGTAAAATATTTAGTTATCAAAACAAAATATGGTCACTGGGACTAACAATAACCACTATTGGTGAAGCATATAGTCAAAAATAGTTCCATATAGTAGCAGAAGCGAAATTCTTTTGAGAGAACCATTCATGCATCTATATACGTTGTTCAATGCATCATTGCCTGCGCTGCATCACTAAAGAGGCAAAATAACAGAGGTGGTGCAAATAGTCCGTGATACCCAAGACGATATCTTACCGTACATGCAGATTTTTTTTCCATGTTACACATCGTATTTTCCGCGATAGAATGAATGACGCGGCTGTACGCCGACATTCGTTCAAGATGACTATCCTTTTGGGCACTGGTGTATCAATGTCATTGTGAGTCTGCATGTCTTTTCCTCCGTTTTTCTTGGACCCATCAGTTCTATATTCGCATGGCAGTAGTCGTTCCACCAACGCGAGTAGCACTTCAGCAGTGCAGTCATGAGGCACTATAACGCTCAAGCGATTAAATTCGGATACAAGCTGCTTTTCGTCTTTTTACTCGACACTTCCAGTGAAAAGAAAAAAGCAGAAACAGGATTCATGAATGGAAAACCTGTCTTTTATTCTCCTCTTTGCTATGTTACACCTCTTTACTCTAAGTTTGCTATATTATGTTACACTGATTCTGGGTAATGTTATCTATTACTTGCATATAAGCTGTACTGCTAGTACTTTTCAAATTTTACCGTCTGTCTGTTACGCAAATTCCACACCGAACCGCTGCTTTCTTCATGATATTATAATTCTCATTGTAAAATAACGTATTTAAACTTAACTGCATATTAACATAGCTAATACTGTAAAGGCAACAACATTTCTTAATTAAAATTAAAATATTAAAATAATAATAAAAATAGGCTAAAATTTCTAATTTTTTATTTGTATTATGCTAATAAACTACATCTATACTTTCAAAATAATATTTTGAGAATTGGATACAGTGCTAAATCTTCCTACCAAAAATACACAGGAAGCTATCTGGCCACTTCAAACTACGTCGTATTTTGTTTTATTGTATCCAACAACAGAACGAACAATGACGAACATAACCTGCGGCACTGGAGTCGGGCGAGAAACATGTTCACGTTAACAGTAATTTAAATAATAAACACACCTTTTTAAAGTACAATGTATTGGGGGGGGGCAAAGATAGATTCCGGTTTGCATAATGCTAGCGGCCCCAAATTAAACTTCCCTAGAATACAATATTTCTTCATAATCAAATTCGTTTCTAAAAGTCTAGTTCCATCAGCAAGTAGTTGTGAAATGAATATAATCACAGGTTTACAGATATTAACAGATAATTAGAATTTCTAATTTGATTTATCGGAGTTAGGCGAGGACATTTTCCACTCATTCTATTTGAAAGAAAGTTACATAATAAAAGGCAAAAGATCGACCTTGTGCTTCATCAGAGCAATCCTATTTCAGATTCTTTTGTTTTATTTTTTAACCAGTTTTAGCGAATAATATTTTGCACCAATGTAAGCCACAAAAGTAATCACAGAAACTTGATTAAATAAGATTTAACGTTTCCACAGCAGGAAATTCAAAGGATAAAACATTTTATTTTGAAGAACATTTCAATAATTCTCATTCAATACGGTATTACATACAGCAATTACACACTGTAGTCCTATCATCGCATCCAAATCAGTATTTAATGACATTAACAAAGACGATGATATCGCAAACAATTACAGTTGTCGTCTGCGCAGACTAAAACACAGTTCTGTTATGTTAGGGCCATTTCAAATTACTGCGAAATGTGGAAAAGCCACGAAATGTATAATACAATCATACTGATATTTTGCTTGATTGCTACTTGAAGCTACACATTTAGAGCAGTCCAGTCTAAGTAATCCATATGATAGCACAACAATTTAAACCATATTCTGACGGTGAATATATAAATGAAATGTTTTTGGAAAATCAGATTCACTTTTTAATGTTTATAAGAACAAGACCGAAATTAATACTATAATTAAAGATCTATAATTGTCCAAAAATATTGTGATTCAACGGAATAAGAAATTGAGAGGAAATGTAAGAATTATATGACGATATTAATAGATGTTTCTGTTTTTTCATTCAGTTGATGAATAAGTGAGGCTGCACAATTGGTTATTTTTATTCGTACGGTTTTTAAAAATTATAAATCTAAAGCGGAATCGTAGGGTATGATTTCTTTGAAAGAAAAGATTAGAAGTATAGGTATATTCAGCTCTTTTAAAAACTTCGCACTAATTTGAAATCATCACGTTTTAAGTTAGCGTCAATAACAACAGATTACGAACAATGAGATGCCGCATAACTGGAATTTAGAATTCTATACCAAAATGGCGAAGAATTCGGGAATTTTTTAAGCCACCTCTGCATAATTCACCAATAAATGTTAGTACTAGCCATCGCAAGATTAAATACAAAAGAAATGACGGACATAACCTTCAAAACTGTTCGTCTGTTTGAGGAAGTTTTCTCAAACGGTTCTCGAATATCAAAGTCAAAAATGCGCAAATTTAAGGGATGGGACTTGGGGTCAGTGATTTAGCATTTCTTACAGATTTTAGATGCAAATTAAATGATTTAAATTTAGAAGTGCAACGAAAAAACGAGACTATGATTGAAATCATCAGTAGCATTAATGTATACTAAAAACTATTGTGGTAACTAAAAAATCTTCCAAAAAAAATTTTTTTTTAGATCACTTTCCAAATTTATCCCATTTTCTATAAAAATATTAGGATTTTTATTAATAATATTAAAAAATACACTGCAGATTAAAAACTGATTGATAATTTCGGGTCAGATTTCATGATTTTGAAAAAGTTAAAATTATTATGTAGTATCCGTCTTTTCTTCTCACAAAAAAATTTAAACGTTAAACATATTGCCGCAAAAACTTGTGACACATTCAATATTGAAGGGCGGCAGAAATGTACAAGGCGTAAGAAAACGAAAACGGCGTAGGCAAATGAAACTGTAGCTCTAGAAACTGGCGTAAACTTACAACTCGAAAACAAATAACTTGAGGGAGAGTTTTTGAAATATATCAGACGAGAAAAGTATCCGAATATCACCAAATTGCCTACCAGAGGATGAGCTGTAAAAGCGGCTGAACATTGGTAGTTCAGTCCAAGGCTTTGAGTCCCGGCGAATGGCTTGGTTGCATGGGTGTTCTCGTGGTTTTTCCTCATATGTAATATGAATACGAGCTAGTTTAACTTAAAAAGTCTTCCGCGGGGCACCTCTCTCTTCCCGCGTAGTGCCTAATGGCGAGGCACATAATAAATAAATAAATATCCGCCTCAAAAAATCCCCTAATTTAGAAAATATATTTACTCTTGTTTTGGATCTCCATAGTTATGAGTCTGCCTTTTCATATTTAATGTTCACGAAGACTAAAACTTTCTGATGTACTGAAGATTCATTATTCATTATCTTTGAATATACACCAAATGCTCATGTTAATACCCCGTTCCTCATTATCATTTACCAGTACACAAGTTTGAATGCGTTAAATGTCCGAGATTTTTATGAGGTCGATCGCGGCACATTTTGAAGAAAAAACGTTAATCATATACGCACAGAAGTTCGACACCCCTGGTACAGAAGATATCACAGTCATGCCAATGGGCCATGACTCAAATCCCGAATAAGGCACGAATGTTTGAGGTCATCGTGCCTTTACGAAAAGGAGAATGTAAAATTAATCTATTCGCATGTTTTAAAAAAATTACAATCAATAACAGCCAATAGTTTGAAATTTGGTCCAATCGAAGGCATGTTATATGACCAGTGATAAATGGGATAGATCTGGATCCTAAGGTAAATTTACTCAATTTATACTGCATATTCGTACACATGTACTCATAAGTGTTGAAATCTAAAAAGCATCGCCCACCATAATAACAGAATTCAATAAGCGCGGGAGTAGTTTCTAAACAGATACTGGAAAAAGTAGATAATCCGCTTAGATTGAGAAAAATAAAGATACATATTCTAATACATGCTTGCATATTATTGAAAAAGAATATTTCCCAGTACTAAAATGGTATACATAGTAAACAGATTCCCCCCCCCTTCCTACTTCAGAAAATTTCTGGGAAGGTTGAAATCATTCCCAAGTTATCATTACTACTAAAGCAACTAATTTTCACGCGTTTGCATGCATAATATTATATAAAGGAAAAAGCTATTTAAAATAAAAACGAGAAAACAGCATCATAAGCATATCTGCCAACTTTGGAAAACGTATTTAAAAAAATTCATGCGCGAACTCAGAAATATTCGTCAGAATATCATTAAAAGTTCACAGCGCATTATAAAAACCTAGATTATATTGGCTATCATTACTATTATTCCTGTTCCTTACCTCTTAATTCTTAGAATTACATATTCAGCAAACGCTAGCAATGGAATCTCCGACCTTAGCTCAGATGAAAATGCTACGACTGCCCTACTGAAATCCACCAAGCATTTGATTCCCAAATTTATATTTTAAGTCCCGTAACATAAACATAACTTTCAAATCAGAGACTAAAAATGATACTTTAAAATACTCCAACAAAATATATTAAATCGCTTGATACAAAATATATCAAGTAATAAAATTTAACCTATTTTGCATGTGCAATATATAAATACATCGTCGCGCCCCTTCTTAAAAAATTCACAAAGCAGTTACTGCTCGTTTTCTGTTTTTCTCTTATATATGCATACACATATACATATATGACTTCAGAAAGTACCATAAAATATCATGGTGATTTTCTAGCTCACGGCTTTTCAGGCTTTAAATGATTTAAGTATCATAACGCCTAATAAAATACTCACACTTGTCACATTAAAACAGTTAGTTAAAAACCAAACAATCGCACTAAAAAGCAAAATAAATTTAAATGATACAATTCATGCTGTCACCGTATTCAGAGCTACAGATCCAGCTAATAAACGGCATTAAAAGAAGTAGAATCTAGAAGTAACAAATCTTGTTATTAGATAGTTTTAATTGTTGTTGAAGATGTAATAAAATCAATAACGCATTCTTTTAAAGCTGTCATTCCATCATAACTCTCAAAACACCATAAAGGAAGATTTATGTACATGTATTATTTCTTGCTTTTCATCAAGAACAACATATTCTCTTGATAGCGACACTAGTCAATGGAATTAATGAGAAAGGTAAAAGGCAAACCAGAAACCGTAGATTTCACGGTCAATGTACATGGTTATGAGTCACATCCACATAATTTGGAAATACAGACAAATCGACTTTAAATTTTGCTTTTGCCACCAATATTGCAATAAATTGGAGAAACTGTTTTGGATACGACTAGGGTTCCATTTCTGAAGGGAAAATATTTCTAGATAATGAATATTTTTCAAAAAAAAAAAAAAAAAAGAAATATTAAAAGAAAAAAAAACCGTGATTTTTTTCATGCAAATTATAGCAAAATATAAAGGAGTTTTCCGATGCCAGCTGCACTGAAAAGAAGCCTTGTTCCTGGAATCTGTCTTAAGACTATTCTAGCAGCTCTAACCATACCACGCGCATACCTGACGTATCTATGTATGAAAAATTTTCAGCACTTAATTATCGCATTTCTCACAACCTTCTGGCCGTCAAGATCCTACCGCGAGAGAATATTTTATATATTCTCATCTCTCGGGCGACGCCCGATACATTTCTGCCACCGCTTAGATCTCATAATCATTTACTTTCCAATACATAAGAAACCACAGACCTAAGCAACTTAAGCTACAACACAAAACAGCGCAAATTTGTGAGGCAATCCATTTAGCCCCAAACAAAACAAAAACTATGTATTTAAGGCCGAGATAGCAAGACCACCGAGATAAAATGGATGTTTTGTCTATCCTCTCGATTTTGGATGAAAGATGCTCCTCTGTGAAAGGGAGTTATCAAGGCTATTACTCGCTAGTCGACACGTGAGCAGCATCACAAAGGAAGCCTGCTTTGCATAAATCGCGTTACCCGATACTTTGCAGGCAGGGAATGGGCGGACACAGACACGGGTCCGACAGACGCTGGTTTTATCCAGACAGACGATCGCACTCCTACTCAGGCCTAGGCGCGTATCAGACATCGCTTGTGGCACACAAACGAGGGGCATGAACGATCAGGTGGTGATTCCGAAGTGCCAAAGGAAAGTGGGGCAATTCTGAGTTTCTGCATGGGTAAGAAATATCAATCTTAAGATTCTTAATCTGTTCAATGGATTATTTTTTACACCAAATGAAATCTGCTGGGACTCAACGCACGACTTTTCCACCTGTATAATCTAAAAATCAGTGGCTGTAAAAGACAGGCTGCTTGATAAATATTCTTATATTAAAGGAATAATTTTGTATTATGACAGTATTCTGCTCCATCAAAAAAATTCAAAAAAAATTATAGCGGTTTATTTGCAATTACAAAAAAGAAATTACAGAATTTACGGAAATTTAATAAATAAAACAATTTAAAGTTTTTTTTTCGGTGAATCCAACTCTCGACTAATCATCACTAATAAAACAACTGCCTAAGGATTTTAAGAAAGGCTCAGAGTACAAAACTAGCTTACTAAAACTAGGATACCTCTTAAAAATACTACAATGGATATGATACAATCCACAACAACATAGAATGTAGCTGTCGAATATATCAAGTTGCCTTTTAACAAAACTAAAAGAAAGAAAGGAATTCCGACTGTATAATGTATAGCAGCGTATGACCTAAATAATAATATGATGCTTTTCTTTTTCTTAGAAATATTGCTAAATATCGCATCTATCTTATATATGAAGCTTAAGATTTAAAAAATACATTAAGATACCCTGTCATGAAGCTCTTAATTTGCAGATGACAGAAAACAATACATTTAACTTAATTTTATCTCAAGCTGTAACGCTGAACCAACCTACCTAATTCGCAGATCAACCGTTTTATATGCAAGACTTCCCCGCCCTCTTATCCGTAAAATACCCCCATACATCACTGGTGTCTTAAATGTAAGACACTCTTATATTCCAGGTAATACAATGTATAGATACATGTTTAATATAGCATATAATAGATGTACGTTCGAATATTGGATTTAAGGAGTCGTTAGTAAATCGCAGTCACCGTTATTATTATTATTATTTTAATCTTAACGAGAAAACTCCAACTGAAATCCAGGTTTTCTTCAGAAGAGTAACTTATTTAACTCAGACACGCCTAGAGTGAGGAAAGATTTGTCACAAGAAATAGCAACTATTTTGTGTTCAGTGCCTAGAAAACTATGATATTTAATGATAAGTAACATGATTTGCATAGTCAAATATTTTAGGTTTCAAATATATGTGTGTGTGTTTATATACACACACACACACACACACACACACACACACACATATATACAATGTACGTCCAGAAAGTAAGTTCCGTTTGGTAATAAAAGTAAATTGTGTACAGCTACAGAAAAGTTATTTATTGCACAAAATTCAACAACTCTTAAACTACTTTTCCACATAACTGCCGAAATATTGCAGGCATTTGTCATAGCGTGGCACAAGTTTTTGTATACCTTCTTCATAGAAATTTGCCGCCTGTGTCTTCAACCAGTTGGAAACAGTTTCTTTCAGCTCGTCGTCATTGTTAAAGTGTTGACCGCCAAGGAAAGACTTAAGATGTAAGAACAGATGAAAGTCGCTAGGAGCGAGGTCAGGGCTGTACGGAGGATGGTCAAACACGTCCCAGCCAAATCCCTGTAGGAGGTTTTTCGTCACATTTGCAGTGTGTGGTCGTGCGTTGTCGTGAAGAAAAACAACACCTTTTGACAGCAATCCTCGGCGCTTATTCTGAATTGCACGGCGCAATTTCCGAAGTGTCTCGCAATAAGCATCTGCTCTGATTGTTTGACCACGCGGTAAGAAATTAATGAGTAAGATGCCTTTCCAGTCCCAGAACACTGTGCACATCATTTTTCGAGGTGTCAAGATTTGCTTCGGCTTAACCTTTGCTGGGGATGAAGTGTGCCTCCATTCCATTGATTGCCGCTTACTTTCAGGGGTGTCGTAAGAAACCCAAGTTTCATCTCCTGTGACTATCTGTGTCAGAAATTCTTCACCGCTTTCAGCATAACGGGTCAAAAACTGAAGTGCACTACCCATCCGTTTTGTTTTGTGTTGCTCAGTAAGAATCTTTGGTACCCAACGTGAGCAAAGTTTACGAAATTTCAGTTTTTCGGTAACAATTTCATGCATTAGTGATCGTGAAATTTGGGGAAATTCCATAGCGAGAGCACTAATTGTAAACCTTCGGTTTTCATGGATCTTGTCATCAATCGCGTGAACCAGTTCTTCTGTAACCAAAGATGGACGCCCACTTCGTTCTTCATCGTGCGCATCACTACGTCCGTCATTGAACTTTCGGACCCATCTTCTCACCATTGAATCACTCATCGCTTTTGGTCCGTAAACATCGCAAATTTGCCGATAAATTTCACTAGGTTTCACTTTCCTCGCATTCAGAAAACGAATCACAGATCTGATTTCACAAGCGGCGGGATTTTCAATCAACACCGACATTGTAAACAAGCACAACAAAGCGTACGTGACTGACAGCGATCTCCAAATGGCGCGCGTTTCTTCTCCTTGATACAGAGCGTCTACTGCGCATGTGCGGAACTGCGATCGCAGAGCTGCAGCGGAGATAAATTGAAACGGAACTTACTTTCTGGACGTGCCTCGTATATATATATAGTATATATATGGTGGTGATCGTATAGAGAGATTCCAATTTCCCCTTAAAAAGTTGGGATCTTTTTGTGGAATCAACAATGATTCTCTTGTTTTATTTTAATTTACTTTTTCTTAATTTTCGTTTTAATTAACAATTCTAGTTTAATTAATTTCAAACTTTAATTTTTTATTTACATAATAGTACACATTTATTATCTAAATTATACTTTCGCACTTCTTAGGAGATCAGTTTTCATTTAAATATACTCTATTAAATTAAATTTTTAATCTTAGCAGCGATAGCGTAGGATCTTACTTTATAAGTCCTTTTAAAATAAATTTTGAAATTCAGGCTGATATATCGACAAGATACATGAATGATAAGTACTTACATAAAAGTTTTTTAAAGGCAGATTCAAGTTAATATTTTATTTAAATTGATTCTTATGGCAGGATTACTTGCATTATGAGCTTTCATTTGTTCTTTTATCTGAAGTCATTTTCAGTAGATTTATGATTTTTCAATGGTTTTTATATAATTTCAGCATTATTTCAAGTGATTTTCAATAACAAATAAACCGAGGTTAATTTTTAGGGTTTTTATTACTAACTAGTATGTTATAACAAAGATCCACCAGCTTATATAAATATGATCCCTAAACTGGATCATATTTATATAAGCTTTCTTTAGAAATCTTCTACGAAGCAATCTTTTTCCTTAGACAAATGGCGAAACTCTCTACATATAGTTAGTATCGTAGAGATCACCAAGGAGTAGCCTCTGAACATGGGTGACGGAAAATGTATGCTGCCTTAGATTTGTTTGTGATTACATCCTTCACTCTCTGATCCTAGATCTATTTGATATTTCCACGGCCTAAGATGAAATCCAGGACCATAAAGTGTTTTAAACTGCCATAAATATAGGTTTTTGTTGATCACTTTCTCTCGTGTGCTGCCTTCTAATACTCCGTCTTGTTTTGCATTTTTAATAGTGACTATACACACGCATCTAGTATAGTTATATTTTCAGATAGATCTTGTTTCGTAAGAAAGAACAACATATCCTGACATTAAAAAAGAAAAAAAAAGTAGATGATGTTGCTTTATATTCTATGGATTTGTAAGCGATTCCTTTACGGCTGGCTAAAGGTAAACGCTCCCATTTATATATAATTCGAACAGTTTACTACGCATTTCAGCTCTCTAAAAACATTTCAGCTACTTTAAAAGAAAGAAAAAGAAGGTATCAAAGGAGAGGATTTATTTAAGTGCACAATTTTCTCGTTTATTTGCAGGGAAACCTCAACAATCGTGAAAACGTAAAAGCTCACAACTCTTCCAGCCCGAGATTCCCAGATAATGATAGTAATTTAATTGTTCATGCCTGCCATTTATTATCCTTATCAGCAGGGCAGGCAAACTACGGTGAATGCAGGCGTTCGTTTCCTCACCTTCAGAAGGAAAAATGAAACTAAATCGGCAGGTACGGTCACAGTGCATAGAAAGAGTGGAGATAAAATTATCTGAAAATACAAACAATTATTTATACAAAGCTAAAATGCCGGTTAAAATGTACACACTTACAAATATATAATTTTGATCTTTTTCTTTAAACCAGGATTGGATGTTGAAATCTCCGAAGTAGAAAACATTTATAATATAACAGAGTTCATTAAGGTAAAACTAAAAACATGCATACGAACTGTAAACTAAACAGAGCAGAATGACAAACGAAGACAGAATAACAATAAAGTACCGGAGTTTTACTAATTTTTAATGTGGCTTAATATTATCTATAAGAAAAGCATCTTATATCTTTGGTAACATCTGTGAAATTATAAATGATGTTTTAAAGAAATTCCCGAGGTTTAGAAAGAAGAACGGCATTGATCTTTAAAAGACAAATATTTCATTGGCATCATTTCGCTAAATTTTTGATAAGTTTAGAGTTTAAGAAAGAGTATAAACCTTGCAGGAAGCTGAAAGAAAGCCTTGGAATAGCCTTATTAATTCTAGCCTCTCTTGTTGTTTAGTTGATATCCTGTTTCTGGTGGTCACCTGACGCGCGTGTCCATTTATAATCAATCTAATTATTAACTTTACAGTAATTCTACACGACCTAAAATTAAAAAGCGTCTTGATATATGTTGTGTACTTTAACAATATTATCTGAAAGCATTGCAAAGTTTATTGGGTTAAATGTTAATCGGCATTTGAAAATAAATTCATTTTCAAGAAATGCTCATCAGAAAAAGGAATGATTTTGAATTAGTAATGGAGACATACGACATACTTGCATTTCATCGAAGATGAGAAGACAATGTATAAGGTATTTCTGCCGCCTTCTTCGCATGCTTTCGTGGTGTAGTGGTCAGCATGTTCGGCGCGTATTCGAGAGGTCCGTGGTTCGAGTCCCGGCGAGGGCACTGCTCATTTATCATGACTCCTGCTTCAAAAATACCTAATGTCTCTACAAATGTTAACACTTTTTTGTTTTTGTTTTTAAGTGCCATTGGATAGGAAAATTTAATGCAATAAAACTTTTACACGCAATGCAACACAAATGCTTTTTGCAGCTTAAGGTAGTAAAAATTTTCATGTTTACAAATTATACAAAACAGATGCAATTTTTTTTCATCTAAATGAGGATAGGAGCAACGTAAAAGGGGTATTCTATGTTAATTAACAAGTTCTGTTAATCTCGGTTCTTTGATCATATCATTTTCAACTCAACTTCTCTAGAAGCCGTGAAGTACGCAACAATATTTAGAGCTATATGTGAAGGAGTTAAGCAGGATAACAATATCTACTTATAGATTGCCTGCGGTAGTTTCAATCACCGCTAGCTTACTTAAGTTTGCTTGCACACGAAATATACGGTATCTTGAATTTAATTTTGTGTTCTAAAAATTTTGATCGCTTTTATTTGATAGGTACGGCCTTTTACTGGTTTTCATTGAAGGGTTTTCAAAACAAGCAAATAATTGAATTCTAGTCATTTCAATTTACTTTTATTCTCGATGCTACAAGAAAAGCCTTATCAGCTGATGTGTGGTAAGACAGTATGATGTGGCGTGTAGTAAGACAGTATCTACAGAAGAGGCCCACCAGCGGCCAAACGGTAAAAGTCGCTGAACACTGGTAGTTACGTTCGAATCCTGCGAACGGGCTGGCTGCATGGGCGTTTTCGTGGCTTTTTCCATGTGTAAGTGTATACCAGCCAGCTTCCTTTAGAAAGTCCTCTATGAAGGCATCTCTCCACTTAGGCAGATAGCCCTCGAGGCTTTGCCGTAATCGCATAAAACGAAACCAAACCTAGAGACGAAATACAACTTTTGGATTATTTTAAACCAAGTAGTACTTATCAGTACTTCAGGCTAGAAGTGAAAAAACGTATAATTTACCCACTTCAAATTAGATTAATAGTTTCTTCTCATCTTTGGTCAAATGCAGTAATGTCTCCATTACGACTTTCAGATTATTCTCTGATTCGGAGAGAGACTTATAAATGTTTAACAACTTTCTTCACTAATGTATGCACAGACTTCGATCTATAATAAGAATGCATTGCCAGACGGAAAAGCGAAATCAGAAATACCTAAAATTAAAAGCATTTTTTAATACAGTTCAATGAGGTGCAAATGAGTTTTAAACAATATACATTTTAAAAACGAAATGGCTTTTTTTTTTAAAGAACTATATGAATAGGATACGAATGAAGCAACTCATTACGCATGAGACAAAGATTAATATTCAAGTTTTTCATGCTGCCACGGTAGCAGCGATTAATTTCCTTCGGAACAATAGTAGTTTCAGTTAAATGCTAAAACGTTTATAAAATGGCCTTTCTTCGCATAATGAATTCTTTAAAGAACAAAATAGTACGTTTTTATAATTGAAGTGCCAAAATGCAAAACTGCTGCGTTTAAATGTTACTGAATAGTCCAATATCAAAAGCAATTATTTATATATGAATAAAACAGTATCAAGAGCACGGACCATTTGATATCAAGCAAATTTTGGAAAAGGGGCATGAAAGAGAAACAAACAAGTCCAGGAAAATGATTAAACAGAAGTTACTCAAGGATTTCGACATTTCTATCAGTCAAACTGCTCGAAAACTGGAGATTCCCAAATCAGCCTTTCGACGAGTTTGGAAAATTTGAGCTTAAAATCTGATACATCGACTTTAAAATAGGAAAAAGATTTTTAAAAACCATTGAGAAAATTTCTAAATTTTATAAGCAATCGATTCTATTCGACAACTTATTATTAACGACGAATTAATTATATCTATGCTCAATCGTGATCTCAATGATGGCACCAGGTATTGACATTCTGTATTCTATAACTATAACATCATCTTGGTGGATTTCAGGATAAAGCCTAAGGAGAAATTCGCAACAAAAGTAATGATATTATTACTAATTTTGTATAATATGTAAATAATTTTAGTGAAATTGTAGTATCTCTTGTATAAAGCAACGTGAAATGCCTAAAAAAATACAAAACTCCGGAAGGATAAGCTTATAGGGATAAATTCATTTAATTTTTGTCACAATTTAGAGAGAAATCGCCTTTGTTGACCATTTGACGGCATTTTGGTCCGGTCTCTGCATAAATATAATTAGTAGTATTTAAATAGCTGTTATTGATCGCTATATATAATTACCGCATCTACTACTTCTATAATCGCATCTATAATCTACTTCTGTAACCCCTTCCATAATCGCATCTGGTCCTTACATGTAATTTTGACCATATATGCCCAGTCATTTCGAGAAATCGAAGGTACTGGAAAATTCTCCGCGGCCGGGGAAACTATATAAGATTGGAAAGAGCATTAATTCTTAGTTCTTTAGTTCAGAGCTGACTTCCGAGTATTGAGAGATCTCCGTGCAATCTTCGCTCTTTGGATGCGCTTTCCACTGCGTTATGTTTAACGTTATTATTAGTTTGAAGTAGTAACTACTGATTGTGCTGTGTCCTACTGAGAACAATTCTTCGAGTACTTTTGTGAAAAGTTTCAGAACTGTAAAGTGTTTCTTTGGGGAAAGTAAATTTTATCAAGCTATCGTCTGTTCTGTGTGCATTCAGTCCATTACGAACCTCTATGCACTTAACAATATGTTAATGGCATGTCACAGGTCAAGCGGATGCTTCTAAACCATTCTTTTTTTCAGTGAACTGTAAGTGGTTCTGGTTATTTCAGTCACAGTATTAGAAAAGTTTGATCCCTTTCGTCAGAAAACAGCATCAGAATGATGGTATTTTATTAGACACATGGCATGATACAAAATATATTGTCAAGTATTTGAACAACCAACTTGAGTCAAATTCAAGAGAATTTACCTTCGACTATTCAGCTCAATTTTAAAAGAAACTTACTACTGTGCATGAGGACAGCTAGAAAAAAATCTTCGTTAAGATAGGCCCAAAAGAAATTTACACAGCAATTATATATGCCTATCGAAAAAGAATCAATTGAATAACATTCTGATATACGTTTCAATTTTACATGAGTGACAGTATTAATGTTAAAAAAAATCTCAAATTTCTCTCATTCTTTTTCTATGAAGCTCTTAGAGCATTGGAAGGAGCATTTTTTATTACAACTGAATACAGTCTTATAATTTTAATTCAGAATTGTAAAAGTTTTACATAATGAAAAGCCTTGTTACATAGGCTAAACGTGATTATAAAAGACAAATAACATTTAATTTAAATTTCAGGGACACCGTTTACATCTACCAGTTACGAAAGTGACAGAAGTTAGGTATCATAGGAGCCAAAATAATCAGGTGAATTAGTTACTACGCAATGATTTCATTATAACTAATATACCTTAACTGGAAAAAAAAACACGCCTAATTTCTTCATCCCATTAATATTTTTTTAATGTTATTTCCTGCCCTCCCCCGGGTAACTCTTGAAATAAATATTTTGTTAAATATATGTACAGCACGTTTTAGTTATATGGCCGGCTTATGCCGGCTAGGTGGATTGGGGCTGCGCCTGTTAATACAATACATACAGCATGCAGTGTTACTTTATACTTCTCTTACAATATAATTAATAATGTTTTCTTTCATTTCGTATCTCGAGAACTACAGAAATTCATTTTAAAGTAACCCTAAAGACTCTAACAAATAAAAAGATAAAAAGATGAAAGGAAGGTGTCATAAGACGGGAAGGAAAACAACTAAAACATTTTACATAGTGAAATAGAGATATTTCAAGATCTTTTGATCAGATATTCAACTGATCCTTTAGTTCAACAATAATTCAACTATCAAGGAAAGAAACTATTTCTAAATTTGCCTATTTATACGTGTTCCTAAATGTGCAGAGAAGGATTTTAAAGATGACTAATGGAATAAGTTTACTCGAAAGTCACGATGAATAGTATAAAATTCCTTCACAATCACAACGATTTAATAGTAATATGTATGTAATTCTGTAGAACAACATATAATTTTCACAGAATTTGCGGAAAATTTGTAGTAAGCTATAAATAAACCAAGATGCAGCAACATAAAATAATATTTGACAGATCACTATCATATTTTTCAGTCTTTACGGAATTACTGTACTAGGAGCTAATCTCAAGTTATCGACAAGATTTGCAATATGTATTTCCCAGCTAACAGCATGTACTCTGCCTGATGAATAAAGCAAGCATTAGAAAGTTACAATAATACACGAATTCATCAAATCTTTGCCATGATGTTAACCGTATCAACGCTTTTAAATGCAGAACGTATATCTTTCAACTACGCTGCAAAATGTCAACATCCTTCTTAATTTCTCAGTCCTGAGAAATGCTTTTTCTCGGCTACTTACAAGAAGTAAATCAAATAATTAGAAGGGCGATATTTTGGTAGATTAGATGTGTGATGACGTTATCTAAGAAGGATGTCATGAACCGGTAAGTTAGTACATGCGGTTTGAGGAATAGTATCGCAACAAAAGAAAAAAAGATTGAGTGATTGTCACCTGAAGCACGTCTTCTGTAGTGCCGCTTCAAATCTTTGAGAAACACTTAGTTCCCCCCCCCGCTCAACTGGATAAAGCTGTGAAGTAACAAATTATAACAACCTTTCATCATGCGAAAAAGATATCTTCGTGACGGCAGCAGTAAAAAAGAGGCAATTTATTTTCGAAATAAAATGCAATAATTAGCATTTTTGAAGACGGGAAAAAAAGTAAGAAGAATTTATTTTTGGGTTTTAGTAACATCTAAATATTCATCAAATTCCAACGAGTTATGTTAAAACTCACGAAATAAGTTTTAACTTATTTCATAAAATTCCCAGCTTTCAATTTTTCTTTCTCTAACAAACAACAATACTTTAGTAGACCTACGAGAGGTAGATTTAGCTTAGTTGCAAAGATTAAATTAGAAACATTTAACAACAAAATGAATTTATTTGCAAGAAAATATATTTTCAGTCTTTTATTTTATTTATTTTTTAATTTTAGGCACCATTTTTAATTCTTGAATGAATAAATAAAAGGATAGCCTATACAGACAGCCGTAAACGAAGTCTCAAATTCATCATGTGTAGAGATAACTACTGACATCAAGCTTTATCAGTTACTATATAAGAACCACGACAAGTTTAATGCCCCTATTCAAAAATCTAAAATTGCAAATTCTAAGATTGTACATGATATCGTACAAGCATCGACCCATGACGTGAAATACACTTTTTTACGATTGAGAATTTATGTACGAATAAACGATTACTTACCACATAAATTCAAAAGTCACGAACGATGGTGACGGCAAACAGCAACAGACTGCCTACATAATTTGTTAAGCCAACAATAATTTACCATGAGACTGTATTTATAGTGTGTATACGAAAAATAAATAAACTTAATATACAGATCTTATCAAGGTATCTCCTTATGTACATGCAAATAATCCGAAATCGGAAACACTTATGGTAACAACCATTTCAAATAAAGAATTAGCTTACAGAAACGATTGGTGGGTGCTTTACGAAATAGAACATTTGCAAACTAACAGGCAGAGGTTTGGTTTATTTGATTATGGCAACGCACGCAAGGGGGTTTTTCATGGAGAACAAACATTCTGAGGGAAAATGGCTTGTATTCACATTACACATGTGGAGAATTACGGAAACTCACATGCAGCCAGCCTGTTTGCCTGAAATCGAATCCAGGTCGATTCACAACAGTTCACGAATTTACCACTAGGCTGCGTAACAGAAAGAGAATGCCTTGTAGGAAGCTTTCAAAGAGAAACTAACTTCCACACACATTACTTATGGGGACAAGCATGGATATGCCATGCAGTGAGTCCATCATACTCCGGAAGCTGAATCGCAGATCTACCACCAAAATTCAATCGAGTTATGATTTTGCCTACGCATGAGTGCTACTTAGTTAAGTATAAAAAATGGAATATAAACAGGGTGCGAAAAAACTGCTATCATGTGAATTCAGAGACTATGGAACTTCCACCCTTCGAACTGATTAAAAACAGAAACCAAGCAAGCCAAGAAGAAATTCTTACATTACACTTCCAGGTAAACACTCAGGAAAGATGGAGAGCGAGGGACAAAGTACGAGAACACAAGGCAATATGCAGTCTTTTGTTCTTCGTTCCATCACCTGGATCCCCCGAAATGAAAATTATTTCACCGTTTAATTTATAGTGAACAACTGCAACAACTTTCATTGTTACAATAAAATGAGAACAGATAGAAATTCATAAATATTTATGTACGTAACACAATTCGCTTTCTACAAACCAGAACAATGTACTTAGTAATTGAAGTTAGACTTCACCTATTTCCCTAAAATAATATGATGGTAAACTTTAGACCCCAAAGCAAAATAACCAGGAGATCAAAATATTTTTGGCACAATATAAAGCGTTAAAAATGCCAATGAAAGGCACACTTAATAATGAAAACGGTTTAAGATGCTGTTCAATCCCGTTTGATTCACGAAGTGAACGTCCCCGAAATACTAGAAATCTGAAAGAGATTCTTCTGCATGTAATATGCATTTCTGAGATGGTTGAGTATACGGTTTGTTCATCAGAAAATATTTCTGATAAATACAATTTCTTTAGCTTATTATGCAATAATTCAATAAATACATACACTCTGTTCCAAAAAATATATGCACCCAGAAAAAATTGAGTCACAACAAACGCGACATAGAAATACGGTTTGTCGAATTGTGTAAATGATTAAACTTGCAGCATCAGTTAGAACTGTGAAGCGATACAGCGCGTATCTCAAATGCGCAGTTGGTAGAATGTTAGGGCAGGCACGGCGAGTGACCAGCATTTACAACCGCATTGAAGGCTTGAATACACAAAACTGTAACGAAAGATGCCTTTAAGACGTACTTGATGGCGTTACGAACAGTTGTCAGACTTTGAAAGGGGTCGCATCATAGGGCTAAAAGAGGCCGGTTGGTCGAACAGGCGGATCGGCCGGCGTATTGTTCGAAGCGATATGATTCATCATTAGTCGTACTGAGAGGTACTCTGAATGCTCGCAGGTACGTTGACGACATTTCGCTTCCAGTCGTATTGGCTATGTCAGCAGGTCGTCTAGGTTCTGTTTTCCAGCAGGACAATGCTCGGCCACATACAGCACGACTTTCCTAACAATGTTTTCGACGTGATAATGTCCTCGACTGGCCTGCCGATCTCCAGACCTGTTGCCTATTCAACATGTTTGGGACATGTTGGGCAGGCAAATTCAGCCAAATACGTACAAATACGTTCCCAACTCGCTGATCACTTGTTCCATTTGTGGCACAGCCTACCGCAGAGGAACATTGGCAACTTAATGGACTCCATGCCAAACAAGTACCGGCTTGTATAGCTGTCAGCAGTGGCTTTACCAGCTACTGATTTCCACATTTTTTTGCAGTGCTACGCGTAAATAAAACGTTTTTGGCATCTCAGTTTTCGATCATTTCTTTATCTACTTGAACACTAAACTACTGCCGAGTTCGTAGTTGTGATTTAATTCTTTCTCGGTGCATATGTTTTTTTTTGGCAACACAGTGTATTTACATTATAAAAAATAGTAACAATTAACAAAATAATTGTACTTCAGAGAATATAAAATTTACACACAACTAAATTAAAATAAATAGCTATGATTTTTAAACTGTGCTGCAGTATTTCCATGCTTGCGGATTTCCATGCACATGGGATCAAAACAGACCACATATACAGATATGACAATGCGTAGACAGAATGATCAATATATTGTTACGAATTTTGTATGCACGTAAATAATTTTAATGGAATTATATATAATTGCGAGTATCCATTCTACAATATAACACGAAAGACATCAGAATACGAAGCATTGCCGCCAAAATAGTGTTACAAGGGTTTCTCTATTGCTGGATTCTCACATGTAAGCGGGGATTGTGTTGGTCCTCTATGTTAAATTGGGGGAAAATAGTTTTTATTCTAGATAAAATATTCAAAGCAATCACATCGAGATTTAAGCAGGTATATACTTCTGTTCTAACGTTTTTATTCGTCGAAAGTTCTAAGTGAAAATTAAGCATATCAACTAAACCATGATCACGGTGCCATTAATAAGTATAAATCTCTCGTTAAGATATTTCAGAATTTTATTTCTGTTATTGCCAGATAAAAAGAAACGGAAACGTAGAAGGGCAGTTTTTTTAAATTTTCGAAGTTTTTTCTGAAACATTACCTCCAGAACAAAGTTTCAGATACTGCAATAATTTTGCGAACTTTCGTCAAAATTGCTATGAATGCTGATAGTTGCAAAAAGAGTTTTCTGAATTAAAATTATTTAAGAATTATTCAAGAACTACAAATGCTTATTTTATATTTAAGAAATCTTTATAAACTGTCTACATAGCAGCAAATGGAGCAACCAAATAGGCCTCAACGATGTCATCATTTGGTTGGCGAACAACAACAACAACAACCAAAAAAAATATATATATATATAATTTTAAAATGCTGGAATTTAAATTTTTCCTCAAAAATAAAACAGAGTTTTAATTTATTTCCCTATCTGTCCATTATGACACCTTTTTAATTATTTATTTGCATATCAAGAGAGGAGACAAAATCAGCGACTGCCCCGGCCGGCAAAAGCTCTTGAGTCACTGAGTGAGTCTCAATTATAGAGATTTGCCGACAGTGAATAACCATATTCTTTATAGTCATAGTAACTCTGCTGAAGCAATTAAGGCTTGGATCAATGGGAGAATGGCTGCGATTACTAAAATAAGTACAACACTAGCGCAAAATTTGATGAGTTTAATAAACTCGTAAGACAAAACAGTTGGCATTTCCGAATCTTGTTTTCGATGGTAATTTTGTTTCATTGAATGATCAGGACGACACCTGATATGTGTGTATGTGTACACCACATATCAGTATAGATGTATAAAAATAAGTCATTTTGAACAACATTATTATCTTTCTTATCAAAAATACCCTTTGTTTTGTAAAAAAATAACAGCATCATTTCATATATTTTTACGAAATAATTCTCCGTGTCTACTGTTGTAAATATCAAGGATATCTCAATGAATATCAAATTATCTGTTTGGTAAAGTTAAAATAAATGCAAGAGTGAGGTTCATTTTTTAACATATTAAATTTAATAAGGATTATATTAAAGAATTTAGATATGAAGTGCAAAGATATGGCGTCAAATTTCAGAAAAGTATTAAAAGTTACAGAAAGCTGTTCAATTTTTATTTGCTTGGAATATTTTCTTTGAACGGTTTCACAAAATATTTAATAGAATAGCTTAATATTCTTTGGAACATTTTTATAAGGGGAACACGACTGTCTGAAAGAAGGGATGTACCAAAGGCTTATCGCATGGAATTTCTGTGCATTCTGTGCATATCGTATGAAAATTCTGTGCTGAGGTATACATATAAAGAAGTACTCAGTTAAATCACTTCCAAATCAATCAAAGATAAATCATGAGTGTTTTATGATCGGAGATAAATTATTCCAAATGGCATAAATGCAGGCTCCAAGAACACGGCCATAAGAGCATTTGCATTAGAAAAGAGATTCTGGGTTCGAAATCAGTAGAGCCCAGATTATTATATCCCCAAAACCTTCAAAATAGGTTTATAAAAAGCAGGTAATTTATTGCGGTATAGTATTGGAGGGTTTTCAGAGGAATCATTCAAGAAGAATTGCTAAACGAAAAATGGGTATATTTCATTACACGTTGGGGAAACAATAAGATATTCATTCAACTAGCCAACTTTTGGCAGTAGACTTCAGAATGAATTATTAGCGATCTTTGGCCTTACCTATTTAACCGCTGGCAGACAGAAATAGATTTCAGATTTTTTTGAAAATGTAAATCTCTGTTCGAATCTTGATGAAATTTTTAAGAATATTTATGCAATTAAAAGCTAAATAGGCGACATATTTTCCTTAAGTATAATAATCGCAAGCATCCTCCATGCTTACAGTTGAAAATTTTGATTAAGATCTTAAAAAATTCGAGCGAATATTTTCCGATCAAAAGAGAAAATTCATATTTGTCCTCTACATAAAAGGAGAATAAAAAATAGGTACAAAAGGAAATCCTTCTTCACATGTGCTTTTAGCTATAAATAATTATAAGCACTCCACTTTCATATTTACAAATCACAGTCGACGACCTTCATTCCTCAAATCGAAAGCAGAAACATCGATCGTGCCGTGCGATTTAAAGAAGACAATAGAATTGGTAAAAGAGAGAGAGAGAGAAATAACCCGAGACTTACAGATATCATAAACAATTTGTTCAGCTGTGCCAATTAAAGGGCGCATTTCGAGTGCTCACTGCAAGGAGTGGCCTTTCGCATTCCCTATATTTCTGCTTGATTGTAAGAGGCAAGGCCTTGTGTATAAAATTATTTATAATCCAAGATATTATTACTGTAAAATTGAACGTACATAACTCAAGTTAGCAAACAATTACGCAAAAGGTAAACCCGATTTTAAACAGAACGTGATTTTCTACGGCTATAAAGAATGGATCTCTTTATAGGTTGTTCTTGGGTAGAGGTAGAAATTGAATCAATTATTGGTGTTCATTGAATGGCCACTATATCCGCCACAGCAGCATCCATCAAAATATTGCACTGATGCGTCAGTTGAATATAGGAATTATGAGCTGGTTAACAGTGTTTTACAAATAGTATGAAAGAGGAATTTTTCTCATGAATCTACTGGGAATCACCTACGTCAATGCATTCAACGCTTGTACAATTCATTACCTACGCAAATCAAAGTAGATTTATATTTATTTGAAATCAGTATTTTGTCTTGCCGATATGACACAGAACGCCCGTTTTGAAAGGCTTGTGACTAAGCTTACTATTTCCAGCATTTCATTTGTTTACTAACATACTGTCCATTAAAAATCAAGGAGCTGAAGATCAATGATTTTTTATCAAATATGATGTTTACTAACAAACGTATTTTTGGGCTTCATATTCTGTGAATGCAGAATAAATGCGCAGTGATTCTCCAAATCAGAAAGGTTTATTAAAAAGAATAACAGTTCAAATTTCACAGACATGACCACATTATAGCAAAATATGCGATGTTTCATAATTCATATAAGTGATTGTTTTCTACCAAAATACGACAGACTCGTATAGATCATGAATCTCCCGTAAAGTTACCGAATTCCTACCAATCCAAGTTATTGGTTTCTAAGTTCACTGGCGCATAGCAAAATATTCCATCGTCAGTATACTTTACATGGATGTGGATCATGTGTTACTCTCCTGTAAAGTCTGAAATTAAGACATCTTCGAATGTTTTTTAGGGGAAGATGTATTGTTTTCCTTGTATTAAAAAAAGAGTATAATTTTTTAAGTGGTTGGTAAGTAAAGAGAAAAAAAAAGAATAAAAAGAGGGTTCACAAAATAAGTTTTTTAAAAAAAGGGGAAAAAATGTGCAAGAAGCACACCTGTTAAAAAAATATCAAACACAGACAAACGGAATAAAAAGGAAAACAACAGGGCGCACATTTTTTCAATTTTTTTTCGAAAAAAGTAGTAAAAAACAGACAAAATAGAGGTGGAAAACAACAAAAAAATTGGATAAAAAATGTTTTTGTTAAAACAACGCAGATTGAGTCGCGTAAAGGCACGGAGCGAAGCTCGCACTCTCAATACTCCGAAATCTGAACTAAAAGCGACAAAAATTAGTCGCCCAAACCATCGCTAGCTTGGCGATATCTCGATAGTTTAGCGAGATAGACATTTACCTCAATGTTAAACAGACTTGCCACATGTAATCTTATTTTTCTGGCAGAACGTTTTTCTATTTCAAACATTTCATGTTACCATATACAAAAAATTCTACAATTTTACATATAATTTCACTAAAAATATTTACATATATACAAAATTCATAATACTAGTAAACGATTCAATAAAAAAAGGTTGATTAAACACATCTGGTTGTTTAATATAATCAAAGCGAACAAGGGCTATTTACATATGTTCCATCCCATTTTTAATAGATAGCACCTTAAGGAATGGCAACTGAGGATTTCGTACCTTTGCTCATCTACAATCAGTTTCGTAAGAGGATTAAGGGGTTGAAAGATTTTTAACAGTTTCCTTTCTACAAAGACATGCATCTTGTTTGAGAGAGCCTGTTTAATGGGTCTTCTTTACGATTCGATCTCGATTCAGCGACGTATGCAATCAACTTCTGCTAACCACTATACCATACGGAATCGCTGTTTGTCTGTAGAAAATGCTTAGCAGCCAGTCGAAATGAATAGAAGACTATTTCTTCTGCATCTTGTTTTATTAGAACATTGAATAAGACAAGCATATTCCCTTGACATTATTTTTAGTTGTTGTGGAAACCTTCTGTGAATTCTCTCAAAACAAACACATTGATTATCATGTAGGTTAATACAATGATTAATGACGAGCTGTACACGCTAAATACATTTCGGCGATAATTTGAAATTGGAATCTATTGCTTCAAGACTTCAATATTAAAGCCTGAAACTGGACTTTTGGTGAAGAGTAAGTATGCAGTCATATACGTAAGCTTCAGAGATTACACGGATTCTCTAGTTAGGCTTCTAAGAAGTGTAGGCCGATTATCGGAATGACAGTTGGTACACTAATTGCTCCTAAAACTATTGTTTCCTTCATTTGAAATATACCACAAGTGCAGACGAAATGCTCCACTAGCATATGTGACAGTCCTTTACAATCATTAAACTGCATTCTTGAAAATACCTCTGAAAAATCTGATTTTAAGAAGTTAACTGGAATCACATTTTCATTTCTAGGGGGAACAAAATTCCATCAACGTACCAAGCGTTTAATTCAAATCGTACTTTTGTGCTGTTAAAATCTGTGACTTTTTCCCTGAAAATTTGTTTATATTTGCAAAATTAGCAATTAGAAAAATGATACAGCCGTTTTATATTATCCCAAACGGGTGTGTTTTTCCTTTACAGACACATACACGTTTCAAGATTATTTGGACTAATGCCACTTTGAACTAAACATATTTAAAAACAGCAAATTTTTAGAATTTCTCTCGCGAGTTGGAGATAAACAGTGTTGCCACTACTCGCTTTGAAATTTCTGAGTTTTTTAATAAAAAATTCGTTAAAGTGTTGCGAACTATGACATAGAAAATAAAACAAATTTGAAATTCGGGCTTCCAGGTGTCCATGTCCGGGTGGAGGACTATGTTATTCAGGAATTGATGACTCTAGATACCGTTGTTTTTTCACAGTACGAGAAACATACACATTCACGTAGATTTTTCATTATTTAGTTTCCTTAAATATAATGAAGGGGGATAATATTTGGTGGTAACAATTTGAAAAGTGATACAGCCGTTTATAGCGATTCGACGCAAAATGCCGTTACGAGACTAATACTCCTTCAGGGCTAACGCCCATTAGGGCTAATAAAAGGGGGGAAAACCTGCTACGAAACTTTTAATACTTTATAAAGCTTATTTAGCTACACGTAAATTTTACGCTGTTTTCTGTTCCTTGTATTTCTTCTGTCAGCCTTCAACAAAATGCAGATTAGGTTAATTTTAAATATAGAACACATTTGTCGTTTAGAATGAATATTACGGCAATTGACCATAAAAGCCTTAGAAAAACGAGACTTGATGGATTTATTAGTGAATTTTGTTGCAGCACAAGACTGGGATTCCAATTTCCGATAAATGAAAGCTAGATTTCGTGTATTCCCGCTTTAAGTACTTGAAAGCTGCCCTGATCGTTATAGTGGTTAGAGTTCCTGGCTGCTATATCGTTCGTTGGGCTCGGGTTCAGATTCCGGAGAAAGCATGGACATTTCTGAATGTATAATGTCAATGCGGTTTGGGAACACTTAATATGCACAACTAGCCAAAAGTCTTCTCGAGAGGTTTGATTGTGGGAGAAGTAGGATGGAGACCCTAGGACATCTCAGAAATGCTCTCCATCAAAACTCAGGTGGAGCTGAGAGATATCGCATTGCCATCTATATGATGCCCAAGGCCCATGTAGGCAACGACAGACGGCATCTTGCGCTCCTTACCCCGATAAAATTCCTGAATTTAGGTCAGACAAGAGAGATAAGCCAAAACAACAAATATATGCGGTCCTAAAATCCAGCAAGTGCAGCAATTAATACGTTAATTTTAAATTCTACTATAACAGGGAGATTGCGTAAGCTTGTTCGTTAAGTTTTACTTCTTGTTAGTGTTATTTATTATACTCTAAATAAAGTTTACTTTACTTAAGAGTTCTGTTTATGAAGACGATGATTCCTCAATTACATGCTGTAATTAAGAATTCCTTAATTACAGCATTATTTAGTTATGAGATAAAAGGAGGCTAAATAAAAGTTAAAAATCCAATTTAAGAAATCTTTGCTTATTTTGCGGGAAAACTTTTAAACAAGAACTTACATTGATACTACTGTTTGATTTATCATATTGTCCACTGACTTTAATTAAAAACTCGGAATAATTTTTAACTAGCAAGTCTATTAAATTATGAATTACATAAGCAGCGAAAAACAAATTTTTGAAATTATGCTAATACTGAAAAATTATTCCCTGCGACTGAGGGTGAACGGAAAATCACACACAGGATAGATACTCTCAGAATAATGCTCACAGGTATAAATGCTCACAGGAAAAAAGCCCAAACGGAAATATGCTCACATAGAAAAAAGCTCATATAGAAATATGCTCACATGGAGAAATGTTTCACATTAACCCTTTCAGATGCAGTATGCAAAAAAATTAAAACTGTAGTAAAACTTTTTATAAATTGTTAACTTATGGACCTTAAAAACTCCATAAAATTGATGCTTAAAAAATCTAGAGTGAAATCCTGAATTTTGAGGGCCGGTATATATTCTATATCATTGCCCCTGTATGATATTTTCCCCCTGTACGGTTATTTTACTAATAGTTAATTTTTTTTTTTAAATTCTAATTTTGCATATTTTGATGTGTATGTATAGAAATTGGTGTTTGAAAGTAGTTATTCAAGTTTGGAGCCAAAAAAGTTCTAAAATTTCTACAGACGTTTAAAACTTTAGAAATAATATTCACGTTTTTAGGCACTTTGATGACGTCGCCGATGACGGACTGAAAAGATTTAGCTTGTCAACGTTTGTTATTAGCTAATGTAAATGCATGGCGTATTGAAGTTAAAAAAAAAGAATAACGAAAATCTGAAAACTTAATTCGATAATCGCGAATCATGTAAGAGGCTATGATGAAGCAGATGATAAAACCACATATTTACGTAGATTAGCTAATACTCAGTAAGTTTCTGTTTTTATAATTTTTGAAATACATATTTATGGTTTAATTATAATAAGGTATTTCTAATAATTTAAATAAAAAAATTATTTCTATTTGCTTATTTTTCTAAATGTTTATATTATAAAATATTTAACTTACTATATTTTGTTAGCTATTAAAATTGTAATAATTTTTCATTTTATATTCTGTTTCATTTTTACTTCCTTCTTCCTATCCTTTTCTTAATTCAAAACGGCACATTTGTTAATCTTATAAAGGTATAGAATCTACACATAATTTATACAGTTAAATTATGCACATAAATTATACAGTTTAGAAATTTAAATAATTTTTATTTAAAAAATGCAAGTAGGTGTACGATGTTCAAATCGATTAACTATTAGCTGATTAATGCAAGGAAATTTCTAAGTGAATTTTTTATCAGTGGGTTTATTTCCGTGTGAGCATAAAGAGTTTTAAACACTTGAGGATTTAACTAAAGAAAACAAATAAAAATTTGGAAACTATATACTGAAATTTAAGAAGAAGGCGTGTATCTTCAAGCATGTAATTTGAGACCCGGGTCTCATTAAAAAATTATGTTACACGTATATTAATTCGCTCATAGCTATTCTCTTCGCTAAAATACTCATTTATTTGAATCGCTATTTACACTGGTGTGCAAAAATTAAGGACAAGACGGTTTTTTCAATATAACTTTGTACAAAAGCTTTCCAAATCAACACATTTAATACCGAAAGATCCCCAATACGTAAGGACATGAGTAATGTAAGCAACACTTACTAAAAAAGAAATCAGAGGGATAAAAAGAAGCTTTATTGAAAAAGTAGCATGGAGCGCAATGCGACTGAAGGCCGAAACATCCCTGTGACGGGTGTCCAGCAAGAAACATCCTGTCTTTAATAGGGGATATGATCTCCCCTGACTGCTAGGCAGGTTTCACATCATTTGTGCATGCTGCATATGTGGTTGTTAATGAGCTGTTGAGACACTGCTGCTCGTTCCTCTTGTAGCACCAATCGCAGTTTCGGAATCGTTACTGGCGATAAGTTACGTGCTGCCACGGGTCTCCCTAGTAAGTTCCGTACATGCTTGACGGGATTTAGATCCAGAGACCTTGCCGACCAATCCATGTGTTCAATATCTTCACTCTCCAACAGCTCTTCGACAGTAACTGTGCGATGAGGTGGAGCGTTGTCGTCCATGAAGAGGAACTGAGGACCCATAGCCCTTGTGAAAAGACGCATGTAAGGAAGAAGAACCTCGTTACAATAGCAGTCCCAGGTGACGAACCTCCTTGGGAGATATGAAGGTCGGTCCGGCTACCAAGCATTATGTCTGCTCGAACGAGAACTCCGCGACCTCCAAAACAGTCCCTTTTGATGATGTTGAAGGGGTTATTGCGTGTTCCCCGCTCTGTCCAGATGTGTATGTGTCTAGAATCGCAACTCAGACTAAATCTGCTCTCATCTGTAAAGAGTACTCGTCCCCATTCATTGTCTCTCCAATTCCGGTGTTCCCGGCACCACAGAGAACGCCTTCTCCGATGGGCAGGCGTTAGAGGTACACACCGTACAGGGCGTCGTGCAAACAGACCACCACCGTGCAGTCTTCTGGCCACGGTAAAACGCGATATCGGTCGTCCAGTCGCCTGTGTCGTGTGTCTAGCGATTTCTCCCGCTGTCTGCCGCCTGTTTCTTCTGGCCTGTAAGGCAATATACCGGTCATCTGCGGGTGTGGTTCCTCGTGGACGACCACTACTAAACCCCCGGATAGCTGTTCCTGTAGTTTGAAATTGTCTCCAAAGTCGTGAAACGATGCTGTGAGCAATTCCGAACTCTGCAGCCACACTTGTCACACTGCGGCCTTCCTCCAACTTCCCAATGATTCGACCTCGGGTAAAAGCATCCAGATGTCGTCTAACAGATTGATTATTCGCCATTTCTCGCTGAGGCAGCAACTCGGTGTGATTTTAACTGCTATACGGCGTGCAATCTCTTTGCCAGAAATTCTGATCTTACACCGACAACATGCTTTATACTACTCAGACACTCCCCCATTACGTCTACCTGCATATCTGCGCATGTGCTACCGTACATCACCTTACTTAATCTACTGATTGGTCTTTCTGTCCGCTCTGCCTCTTCGTTCAGCTGATATGCTAATTTTCCGACTTCGTCCTTAATTTTTGCACACCAGTGTATTGTCGGATTCCAATAAGTTAAATGAGAATATTAAATTAAAATTAAGAAAGAAAAGTTTAAAAAAATCTAGAAATTGAAAACATTTCACATCACTTTACAGCAGTTTCTGATAAAAAAAAAAAGGCGATAAAAATGGGGATTATACTCACTCGTTACTTTTGTCACCATCGCTATTCAAGTAATCTTCTAGTTCACTAAAATCCAGAGCCTCGTTATCTAT
Organism: Stegodyphus mimosarum; assembly: GCA_000611955.2. NCBI lineage: Eukaryota > Metazoa > Arthropoda > Arachnida > Araneae > Eresidae > Stegodyphus > Stegodyphus mimosarum. The sequence continues at coordinate 385,133 of KK114968.1, forward strand.
ACCATTTAAAACTTCCCGGCCTAGAAGAGAGAAAAAATTTCCAGAATTAATTTCAGAACACATATTATACAGAAAAATATTACTTTCGAAATTGGGGGAAAAAATGTAAATTTTTCGATACAACTATAGATTCTATACTTTTCTGTCTTACATTTCTATCTGAAAGAGAATAACACTTATATTCGTGCTATTTTTAACATATTTCATTATTACTACGTCATTATGGGGAAAACGTGAATTCAAAGTATACTAATTCGCGACACCGTGGGCTACTATTAATGTGTGACAAAGGCTACAAATTTCACCGATCGGTTGTATTCTAACGTTAGTTTCATCTTGAAGAAAAATAAGTTTATATAGTTGCCAAAAGCGATTTTGGGACTTCTTTCTTATAGCGGCCCCCAAAATTGAATCGCTAATCAACCGAGATGTAACATGTAGCAAGGTATAAAAACACGTGGTAAGATATCTTGATTGATTAGCGATTCAGTTCTGGGGACCACTATAATAAGGAAGTACCGTGATTTTTTAAAGTGCGTTGTCAGACATCGCTGAAACAATTTCACATATTATTAGTGTAGTAAATAACATACTATAAAAATAAGTGTGAACGCATGTTTCTTTTTATTTAATGTATTATGAAACTAAGTTTTGAAAACATGTTTAAAACTGTATGAGTATCATGTAAATGAATGAAATCTTCCAGTGCAGGCATCGACTGGAATATTTTTTATACGAAACACTAGATGTCTCCAGTTTTATTCAAGGCTTTAGCTATCCAAGGCAGAGAAGTTCACACTAAATCTAATAATCAGAATTCTATGTTATAATTAAAAAATGACATTAAACAACTGCTAAATTAGCGGTAACCGAATATAAAATTATGTTGCTCCCTTAATATGAAAGCCACACTCGTCTTATACGCAGAGGTTAATATTTGAAAGCTTTTAAGACAATTTATTATTTTTTCTGAAGTTTTACATTACAAGAAAATATCATTACTTAGTTTTACTTGAACACTATAATATATTCAGGGTTTATATCTCTACATATAATAAAAGGAAGAGTCTGTCTGTCTCTGTGTGTGTCTGTTTGTGTCTTTTGTTCGTGCTGCGCGTAAGCTAATAGACCCAGAGATACGAAATTTGGTACATAGGTACATCTAGACAAGAGCCAGTGCACTTCGAAACAATTTTTCAAAATCCGAATGAGGTTTTTTTTCTTTTCTTTCTTTCTTTTTTTTATGAAATCACATCAAATCGATGGCTAGCAGCAACAAAGGCAAGCAGTCATTGTTGCTGATATATCACTGTTGCCATTGTTGCTGACATATCACTGTTGCCATTGTTGCTGATATCAGCACTGTTGCCACTCGGAAAAATGAGGGCGATAATTCCGTGCAGTTTTTATATTTAATGTTTGTCTTGGATACTGTACGTTTGTCGGGAAGTACTTGGATACGACGTTTTTCGAGAGGACGTTTGTTTTCCGGTTCATTTAAAAGACAGAAAAGGGCTGGCCGCATCCGGGCTAGTATCATATATTTAAATACATTTTTATATAAGTGTCATTTTCACAGTCAAAGCTATTATAAAAAAAATTATTAAACCAATATATTCCTCGACTTAGCAGTGTCCGTGTGGATCCGACTCCCGAATACTGGAAGCTCAATCTGAGATCTAATGTTGCAGATGGTTTGGTGTGTTTAATTCTGGTAAAAACTTGAGAGCTATCTGCCTAAGTGGAGGGATTTCTTCGTGGAGGATTTCCTAAGGGGAACTGACTCACATACACGAAATACATGGATAAAGCCATGAAAACGCTCATGCAACCATCCCGTTCGCTGGCATTTGAACCCCCCGAACCGAGCTAAAAATGTGTAGCGACTTTACCGTTCGGCCGCTGGTGGGCCGAGCCTGAAGAAGAAGCACGTTTCATGTTTTCCTCTCTACGAAATCCTCCACGAAGGTGTTTCTCTTGCCAAACTAACTAATGAAACATACAAGGAAACAAATACCATATTTTTTGGTTAATAGACGCACAACTTTTCTGTATGATTGTATGATTGTGCACATTATTCTACATAATTCAGAACTATTTCAGAGACACATAACAACATCTATAGCAATTTCGCTATACAGTACTAAACTATGTATCAGTTACAGGCACCTGTTTTACGAACCATTCACTGTCCAGTGGGCTTGTCCAATGGCCTTTTATTCCTTATCAGCCGTTATATTTGTTTTATTCTTTTGTTCTGCATTTTAATTGTTAATTCCAGTGTATTTATTAACTATAAATTTCACTTCACATTTCCTTGGAGATAATTTCCATTTACATATCCCCTATAGTTTTTATGAAATTAAATATTATCTTGGCAGCAACAGCGCAGGATTTTACTTTTTAGTCCTTTTAAATAAATTTTAAAATTCATTAATTTTAAAGTTGTTTTATATATATACGTAAGTTTGTCTGAAGTTTACAGCGTGCTATCACACTGTAACATCAGAAATTTACTATTAAAATATGGCCAATTAAACTACATAACCGTATTTCTAGGATAAAAATAAAATCTTAAAGCATCCCAAAAAAATTTGTGACTGAAAATGTTAACAAACGTTAATCATCTCAATTTCTTTTAACGAAAGGAATCTGAATAACATTGAATATTTTGTTTTTCTATATTTGAATGCTAAAAGTAACTATTATTTACTTACTCACTGCGATGACAGTAATACATCATTTATTATAAAAAGAATTCGTACAGACCACTTCCCAGAGAAATAAGACACCGATAATTACGAAACTATTTATAAAGAATAAGAAATGAATCATCAGACGTACATATTAACTTAAAAAAGGATGAACACCTACATAAAATTCCCTCAGCATATGAATCTAACTACCGACTCATTTAATAGCAATTGCAAAGTAAATTACGTACCAATTAAATGGTAATATTTAATACGTAACATATTTTTTCTTTTAGAACTGAACTTCATCATTCATTATTATCTGGAATTAGGACAAAGTTTTGTGTCCAACGTATGGCATATCGATACTTAGTTCAACAACAAAATGAATAAAACGTAGCTAAAAATTTATTTTTTAGAACACTGTCTTCAACGTTTCCATATCTGCTGCTTCCGTTAAATATAAAACTGTAACAGAGGTACATAATATGTGAGTTCCAAACGTTTTTCTTTTGACATATTGTTATAATTGTTAATATTTTGAAAAATAATGCATATTGTTTGTAAATCGCTAAATGTTTTAGGCTGATATGCAATGCTCTATTACAGTTTGGAAGATAAATAAAAAAATTATGCTATATGAACTGACAGTACCTTTCAGAATTGGCAATCGGTCAGACACTGGCATATTTAATGCTCTAAGAAAAGTTCTAATTTTACTCACAGTTGCTTAAAAACTTCCACTGTTCTAACATCCTCAAGCATGAAAAGCATTCATTAAACTGAAAAGGAATTTAAAATAAGCATTCTGATAAATTTTATATGTTCTACAAAGAAGGACTACCAAGATGGATTGTCTAAGAGTGAAACAAGCTGTTCAGGCAGTATCCTTTTTCGACAAAACTTTTTTTCCCCCACTGTTTCGACATGTTTAATACATTTAAAAGCAAACACATATTTAATTAACTATAAATATCATGCATAGCTTCTGAGTATATTCAGAAGAGTTGCATAATGTGTTACTTACATTTACAAGTGACCAAAATACATTTGCAAGTCCAAACAAATATTGTTTGCATTTTATCGATTTTAAGTTTTTTGACACTGCACTGGCACCTCACTGTAAAATAACAAAGAGACATTGTATATTGCCCGTCAATGAATATAACTAGATATATTATTGATTTCTGTTAGGATGATTTCCATGATTCCTGATTCATGGTTCAACATATTCCAAATTCATGTTTAATATACTACCATTTCATCGTTTAACGCATTCCAATCATGGTCCAACGTATTCTCGATTCATGGTTCAACATTTCCTGCTCATAGTTCAACATACAGGTAATTCATGGTTCAACATTTCCTGCTCATAGTTCAACATACAGGTAATTCATGGTTCAAAATATTGGCAATAAATGGCTCAACCAAAGCTCGAAACAATGGAAAAATAGAACAGGCGAATCAACAACCTCGTATTCAACGTAAATTTTGTAAAATTCCAATCGATTTCGAGGGCAAAACGGGTCCCCCTTCATCAGGGGCAAAAAAATTCTGCAAATCGAGGAAGCGAATGTCGATCATATTTATACCTTACAGGCAACCAATGTAAGGAATCGATAGTGCCATCTTTCGGCAGAAACAGTAACAAAAAATGAAGGGTTAACTTAGTAGAATTTTATAGACATTAGGCAAGACTGGATTGGAATTAAAGTCATTGACTAAACAGGATAAATTTTTGTGAATGTGAAAAACTTCAAGAAAATCCAATTCCATAATAGAACCAGTTTTCTGGATAATTTTAGCAGAACCCAAACCAAACTTGTGACTGAATTTCCAACTATGATTAGCTATTGAAGATTTGTTAATTTGTCCTTTTCCGACGTAAATATGATCGACATTCCTTTCCTCGATTATATAAATATGATCGACATTCGCTTTCTCGATTATATAAATATGATCGATATTCGCTTTCTTGATTTGCAGAAATTTTTAAAACACTGATATGCTTAAATAGAAAACAAATTAAATAAATTTTAACAATAATAAAACTAAACAGTCTAAAAATGTATTTTCTACTCCTCTGCCAGATGTTAACGATTAAATATGCTTTAATTCACAACGGAAAAATCTGATGTGTACACCACATGACTTCCTTGTACGGAATATTAAATTATACACATTTTGAATTTCATTTGTCCGCTTGTGGCCCACCTTTGTGGATCAAATTTTCCAACGTAATATATGACCTGCTATTTATAATTGTCATTGCATTTTATTTACATTGTATTTCATGTTTTGCATTTTCACTTTTTATGTTTTGTACTATACCTGTATATATTTTATATATATTGTTTTGCATTATTATGTAATTGTTTTATGTATCTTCACATGTCAGGAACATTACGCGTTTGCTCGATCAGTCTTGCTTCTTTTTCAATTGCAGCTTTTCTCTGGACTACTTTTCTTGTGACGCTGGGCCACCTCCCCTCCTTTCACTTCCATCCATCCATCACTTGTCAAGACTGTCTTGCTGTCATGTGCCTCGCGGCAAAGTTATCAGGAGCCGATAACGCCGCATTTACTAGCGGCACTTCGGCTACATTTATATGGACTGGACTGGACTGGACTGAATTTCATTTAAACTTATTGGATTGAATTAAATCTACTACGTCGATAATGTATAAACCACAACAGAATAAATACACTCTTTAAAATTCACTATATTTGTTTACCATAGCGACACTCTGGCGCGAGGTTCACTTAACAGCGTTACATCTCTTTCATTTTATAACTCAGAATGTATAAAAATTATGTATATCATCTGAAGAATTCTAATCGCTGCCACATGTTCTATTCAAATACTATGATAAATCTAAAACGATGTATAAAAGAAATTAAACAAACAAATAAACAAAAGAAACAGTTTTTCACAGACGATTTAGTATTTCTTATTCAATTAATTCAGTTCTCACTTCGCGACAAGGCAATACATAAAAACTCATCTACTTTAAAAATTACAAAGTAAATCTGAAACACTTATTTCCCGAATAAATTACAGAATAGATTATGCATGATTTAATTGGCAATAATAAAAGAAGGCGTTATCTTTGTTGTTGCGAAGTTTAGTTTCTCTAGATTGGCAACAAATCCACTATTGTCATAAGTTCCAAATGTAAACAAATATGGCTGCCATATGAAGCTATTAGGCTTAGCCGCACTTAAATAACTTTTAAATTGCTGATAATTCTACAGATCTCGCATGCAGATTTGCTAAAAGCATACAAACCTTAATCAGAAGATAAGAACAACATAATTCAATCATTTTTAAAGCAAAAAATGCACAGTTTACCGACATATAAGAATAAAAAAAAAAGCTCACTGAGCTGAGTAACAGAGTGGATATCTATATATACATATTATTTATATAGTTTTCGTGCTGTCGATTGCAACCAAAATAGGAGGTGCAAATGTACATGTTATAGTAGTCCTATATACAAAATTTCAACGTTCTGAGGCTACTTATTTTTCAGTTATGGAAGATACATACATACATACGTACGTATGTACGCACAGATGCCACGAAAATAATCTCTTCTGAATCCATTTTAAATCAGTTTTATAATTTTTTGGCGGAAAAAGAGTCCTTTATTCTGTCCTTACGTTCAGATATCATGCAAAAACATCGTTAAATTGAATTCGATAGAGGTCAAAATGGATATTTTCGTTGAAATATGGTACCCGAAATTTTTCGCGATTACAATGCTTCCTTTTTACTTCGTACAAGGAAGTAAAAAATGTGATGATTGCCCTTGAAAAATTCAGAAATATGGTAAAAAATTTCATACTAATATATATAAGTAATAACGGATATTTGGGAGCCGATCGACAGATTAAAAAATAAAGAACTACAAATTGAAATCGACAACTACCGTTAGACTAGTCAAAGCAGTTTCACGAATAGCCGATATCCGCCCCCATCCTGATCTTTATATTTAAAAATTCAGTTAAAAATCTTTACATCTACTTAAGGATATCACAAATTTAAAGAAATACTAGAAAATATTTACGAAAGACTCTTTAAGTGAAGTTATTTTACATATTTTCCTCAATTATTTCATTTGATTAGCTGACATGCTAACCATTCTACGTAACACTTAAAGAAAAACAAAGATTAAGGATTCAAAATAATAACGAAGTGTTTAGAAAGGTCTTTCATGGTCATCAATTTAAAGAATAGCAACAAATATACTACTTCTAGTTTTACATTTTATCCCGTAACGCCCTATTAGCACTTACAAAAATTCGATGAATGTATTGCAGAGAAGAAATATTCCATTCCTGTGCCTCTGATCTATCACTCACCGGAGTGAATGTTGTATTTGTCAACGTGCTTTGCGTAATAAAAGCTTGTATAATACTAGCCACCACACAGTTATCACTTTTATCGAAAAGACATTTTTTTTAATGAGAGATGCTTACGTAAATCGTGATAATTAATTAAACACAACGAACGTGATGCGGAATTAAATTTACGAGGATGTATGCAGAATGTTTATACAACATTTCTGTCTAAATGGCCATTAATTATATCAGATAATTACGTATTGCTTCAAGCAACTGTCGTTCATTGTGGGAACAAGTTAAAAGTTCGTAGGCAAAACATTATCACCTCGATTTGTAAATGGGGAAAAATCTTCTAAAAAGGTATTAAACAATGTTTTCAATAATTTAGTCTGAGACTACGAAAAATACCTGGCTTATCTTTCAGAAGAATGACGGGAACAATTTGAGAAATTTAGAAAATTAAATATGCTTAAAATTTGTCCCCAAACACGACTTTTTAACTTTCTAGTTTCAGAATTAAGAAAGAAAAATTTTTCGAATAATTTATGGACAAGGTTTTGAAGCTTTAAATATAGGATTGCTGCAAAAGATATGAACGCAAATGAGCATGCCTATATTCGAGGATAAGCAACTTGAAAACGGAAAGAAAGTTTCAGTGAACTAACTACTATTTCTAATATACTTTTTTCATCTTCAGCTCTGTTTAGGCAATTGATGCAACCGATTTGGATATTTATTACAGTTTTACTCACTTCACAGTAGAATTTTTCCGCTCGATGAGGATCGGCTTTATCTTTCCATGATCCCTTCCTTTTGTTTACTTTTAGGATAGAGTCACTCTGCTAATTTTTTAAAAAAATCTGATGTGGACACCACATGACTTCCTTGTATGACCTATTAAGTTATACACATTTTTACTGCATTTCATTTAAACTAATTTCCTCGAATTATTCTAACTTAATTAACCGATCCCTCAAGGCAAGTTGAAAATGATATAAAAAATTGCAAATTCTTGAAATTAAATATCCCGGTCAATTTTTGTCGTTCAAGAGTCAAACTTCTGATTTTATTTTTTCATAACGAGTATAAAGCTTTCGCAAATATAAGTATAGGAACCCGGAGACGGTGTTAAAAGTTAGATTTCGTTATTTATCGAAAATTAATTTTTTCTTACCCCAAAGGAGCGTCAGCTCAGAAGGGCTATTAATTTCGTTTTGGCATTTTGTGTCGATTCACTGTTAATGTCCGTATCACTTTTCAAACTGTTGCCCCCAAATATTATCGCCCTGGGTTATATTTAAAGAAATTAAATAATGAAGAATCTGCATAAATATGCATATATGTTTCTCGCATTGTGATAAAAAAAACGGTACCTAGAACCATCAAATTTTGAATAACGTAATCCTCCTCCCAAATTTGGAATTTTTTTGATCGATTTCATATTTTGTAACATTTTAAGGAATTTTTGATTACGAAACTCAACGATTTCAAAGCGAGCAATGGCAACACTGTAAGTGGGGGGGATATCTCCAGCGCGCGAGACTGTGCATCGGAAATTCTAAAGATATGCTCATTTTAAAATTATTTTGCGATACTTGTGTTGAATTGAATTTTATCCTTTAAGTGCGAAGAATATGATATTTAATAAATAAAGGTAACATGAAAAGGTTAAAAAAAAGTCCGTTTGGGCGTAATTTAAAATCTGAAAGCTTTCAGTTATTTTTTAAATCTGACATTGCCTGCACATGAATATTTTCGGCAATTAAAACACATCCGTAACTGGAAGTATACGACTACGACAAATAATTGCGAAAATAAAGGACGAGTAAGTACTTTTAAGGCGGGTACGGAAGGCATATATACACATCAGAACCGTGCCTATATTTTTTTTCCCCTGAGGCAAAGCGGTAAATGTACGTCCCTGTATAGAATGCAAGATTATTTATTTACCTATTTGTGGGACATTTATGCATTATTGCATACATATAGAGCAAACTAACTATATTTATATAAATATAATATGCTCATCAAAAAACTATTTCAAGAGAAAATACAATAACTCTTACAGTAAGATTTAATTACAACTTTGTATATCCCACAAAGTGAAACACATATAATGATTAACAATTTCGAAATGGAAAACTCTAAAAATATGCTTTTTGAAAAATGACAAATAATATTTAGTATAAATAAAACATCTGCTCAAAAATTTATGGAATACATTTTTCAAGCATATTTATAATTTATTTTTCTTGCTTTTAAGGAAGCAAAATCATCAATATTTTTTTTCAAAATCTATTTGATTACTTAACTCATGTTCTATAGAGAGAATGGCCATGTTTGAAAGTTTTTCTTGGTTTAGTGAAGATCTCATATAGTTCTTTATTATTTTAAGTTTATTAAAGCTTCTTTCGCCACTAGCTACAGGAACTGGCAATGTTAAAAAAATTCTAAACGCTGATTCCAAATTCGGATAGGGCTGAACTAAATTATAATGTGAATTATTTTTAAAAGTTCTAAGCTTGCAGCTGCTTTTGTGCCCAGAATTATTAAAATAGCATGGTTTTTAAAACTAGATATCTCTGACTGAATTTCTTCAGCGTTCATATCATTCCGATACTTACGTGCTAAGTTATAAGCTGCTGCCTTTAAATTACTTAAATCTAATGACATTAATTGTTCACCATGTAGAAACTAAAAATCGGA
>KK114968.1:394888-410607 GCA_000611955.2 Stegodyphus mimosarum
ATTTAATTTATTTCGTATCGCCATTTCAATTGTGAAATTTGTTGTTTCAATATAAACAATAGGATTATTAAAAAAACATTTAACTTAACTTACATCCTTACATTCCAATTAACAAAGAATGAACCAATTTGTTTAATCCATCAGCATCTCCTTCAGAAATAACTTTAAATGAAACAATCCATACAGTTCCCGCACAACATGAGTGTGAATACAAGCCAGAAGCTTCGATTCATGAGCCTCGTTTATTGGAAAATTTACAAAAAAAATAAATAAATAAATAAATAAAAAATAAAGAAAAGGAAAAAAAAGTGCAATAATTAATTATATGGTACATTTTCAATCACCCTTGTTTATTCTTCGAATACTATTCTTCGGATCAGAAGGCCTTTATGAAATTTCAAAACTCGGCAGTTATGTCGCCGTCTATGTTCAGTTAGTGGACTTCGACAAGTTTGTTATGACTAAGTAAACAGCTTAAGTCAAACTAATGAGAGACAGCAAAGAACAACTCATGTCGCCAGTATAATATTTTCTATGAAAGTTTAGTCTATACAATTCGTTACACAAATTGTAATTAGTTCCTTAAAGCTACTTTAAATAACAAATTTAAATGTTAGAAAATACTATATACACTACTGGTGAATGGTCATCTCTTTTGAAAATAAATTAATGATATTAGTTTTTCTTTTTTTTTTAGCTGGATTGTTTATAACACAAAATTCTTTTAATATTCACTAATGTATTCCGAAATTAAAAATTAGAAACCATAAGTTTTAAAAAATTCTGAATTTTTGATCGAATAGCTAATTTGGCGCCCCTTCTACTTGTTCACCTGCGGCAAGTGCCTCACCTGCCTCACCCTCGTCCCGGCCTTGATACATATACACACATTTGGTACTGCCGATCGCAGTAAAAAAAGAAGGTACACATCTAGAAGTTATAGTAGTTCCAAATGCAAAATTTCAGAGTTCTAATCATTTTTGAGTTACGCAAGACATATACAAGTTTGTACGTACTCACAAAACAATCTTTTGAATCCATTTTAATTCCATTTTACGATCCGTTTTAGCAAAAACAGTCTTTTATTTTGTCCGTACGTACAAATGTCAAGCAAAAACATCGTTCAAATGGATTCGGGAACAGTCAAAACGGATATTTCTGTTGAAATAGGATACCCGAAACTTTTTTATATTAAAATACTTGCTTAAAATCTTTTCGAGTGCTTGTGGGTTGAAGGTAAACACAGACAATCGAAATTCCAAATTAGCTCGAAGACTTTCGGTTCAATTTCTTAGCATTTAAAAATGCAATTTGACAGATGATTGATGATTAAATTTATCAATGAAAGAGTTAATGCAAAATGTTTCTCAATAATATTTTCAAGGATTAGGATACAAATTCGCACCTTCTCGCGGAAAAAAAAATATTATTGTAAGGAATTAAGAGCTCAGTGAGTATATTAAAATAAATTTAATTTAGAACTGGATTCCGTTTTGATGTCGAAATACGAGGTCATGCTGAAAAAATTGCGTTAAAATGATCTATAAACAATTCTTTAATCGTAGTGTGATTTCAAATATAGTTGAAAATGTTCTGGTAAAATACCATAATGGAAATATATGACTTGCAGGATACATCATGTGTACTTTTCCACTTCAGATTAACATTGACCTTATTCCTGTAATATAATTTAGAACAGGAGAAGATTCCAGAGTAAAAAAATAAATTGAAAACAAACTAAACTTCTCGTAATGAGCTTTCATAATAAACATACCTTCACGAAACGCTAAACTACAGCTTAACGGTTTTACTCTTTAATCTGCATGTATAATTGGCGCCTCATAAGCGATGTGCCGCTAATGTGAATTCATATCTGCAATTTAGAATAGAATCTCTCAGATAAGAATATTGAAGCTTCATTTATCATTCGAATGATGTACTTCGCATAATCATTCGTCATTCGAATGATACGTTATGAGCAGCAAAGAATGAAAATAACGTAAATGGTGTTAGAAATATTTCAAAAAGAAGACATCGTCCAACCATAAACAAATCTTAATAATACTACTTTTCATCTTAATAATACTACTTTTCATCTTAATAATACTACTTTTCATCTTAATAATACTACTTTTCATTTACTTTCATCATAACACAGTATATTATCTCAATGTGGCATAAAGAACAAATACTTTCTGAATTTTCTGAATAAATGGCTGAAAATTGATCAGAACAGACTTAATTAACAACAACTGCTGCATCTTAATTCACAGATATTAAAAAAGAAAAACACCGTTAGATATCTTAGCACTAATAATTAATTAGCGCAACTGAATTTTGGTATTAATTTTTATGATCACAAACGAACACCTAGTGATAGAGAAAGCAATAACTTATCAAAGTTTCAAATATTTGCTGCTTATTTATTTAATTTGAATTTTAAATTCTGTGAAAGCGAAACCTCGCCTAATACAGTGAGAAGCCAACTATCATAACATAGGGGCCTATTCACTTCACGCCTCTAAACAGCGATTCCTTCTTCGCGAGCGTTCACTAAATTTAACGAATTTAATAATCGTCCAAGAACTGACGATTAAAATGGTATTTCTCCCACCGACCGCCAAAGCGATCCTTCCGGTATCCACCCTTTGTGTGAGAATTCAGGAGGTTTGCTAAAAATGGCCAATCAGACGATCCTTTTAAAAGGCGCAAAACACAGAAACTAGGGATGAGAAAACAAGTCTTGCTACGAACTCTGAGAAATACACTTCTATAGAATTTGCACATTATGTCGAATTTCTGAAAAACTAATGAACAGATTTTAATGAAATCTGGTATGAATATAGATTTATAACAGAGAAAGAAATGAACTATTTTATGCATTTTATTTATTTATTTAAGTCATTTTATGTACGCATAATTATCAGTAAAGCACATACTGCAGGAAATCCAAAATCCACGGTGTGATATCGAACTGAAAATGAGTCTAATATGGGTACGCTCCCCTCTCACAGCCAGACAGGTCGCGCAGACTGGATATTGGGCAGGAGGCAGTTGAGAAGCCCCTGTGGCATTGGATCCCATTCTTGTAGCAAGACAGTTTTAACTCCAGAATGGTTCTCGGAGGGGGATGGCGACATGAAATTGTCCCCCCCAAGAGCGTCCCAGACATGCTTTATAGGGTAAAGGTCAGGGGATCTGGCTAGCCAATCCATGCAGCGAATATGCTAATTTTCAGGTAATCGTTGATCAGCTGAGACCTATGTGCCGAACGTTGCCGTCCATTAGCCAACAGGAGCCAAGGCATACTGCACCCCTGAAAAGTCGAACATAGGACTCTAAAATCTCCTCTATATATCTCATAGCAGTTAGGAAGCCTTTGACAAACACAGGCAGGGATGTGCGGCCATCCAACATAATGCCTGCCCAAATCATTACATCTCCACCACCGTGATGAGCATTTGCGCTGATGAGGGGAGGGCTGGTATCGTGTTTCAGCCAATATCAAGATACAGGTACGCCGAAAATGTGTCCAGGCTGAATCTCGACTCATCTGTAAAAAGCAGGATGCTCCACTGAAGTCTGAACTGAAGGGTGTGTTGTCTGCACCATGCTAAACGCGTTTTCTTGTGTGCTGCAGTGAGCGGGACGCAAACAGTGGGTCTTCTGGCAAACAACCCTGTTTCATGAAGCCTTCAGGCAACTATAGACCATGAAACTTGGGTTCTAGTGCTAGTACACAACTCATGTGAAAGCTGTAAAGCTGTTGCAGCCCTGTGTCAAACTGTCAAATAAGGATAGTTGTGAATCTTGATCGACCTTCTGCAGGTCTTCTCGATATGAATCCAGTGTCCTTACGCTGTTTCTAGAAATTGCAGCCGACACTGCGCGTTTCACTGAGCTCTGTAGCCACCTGTGCTTGCGATCTGCTCGTCTTCTATCTACTGACAATTCTCCATCCCATTCCGTCATCCACAAGTGCATGGCTACTCATTTTATCTGATACCTTATAAAATTTATCCAACTCTTCCAAGAAACACGGCGAATGTCGTGAAGGAATACGAGCGCAGATATCGTCGAAAACCCTGCTTATATACCCTCTTTTCGGCGGTATAATTAGTACCATCGATTGAATACTTTTCGTAAAAATAGACATAATTTGCAAATTCTCTTAGTTTTTCGCCCTAGTGTATTTCCATTAAAGGGGACGAAATTATCTGACTTTTGTTTCATAACACATGAAGATAAAAATTACCACAATCAATAAATAAACTCTTATAATTAAAAAAATTCTATATATGGAACATATGGAATTTATATTTCAAGCTTAAATTATATAAGCAAATTATACGTACGGCAAAAATTTTACTTGAACAGAAATCATATCTGCAGAAAGGATTCGAATTCAAATTATATCTTCTTTATAAAGAAAACAGAAAATCTAAATAATAAAAATTAATATAAACAAAATCTCAGATAAAGCAACAACTGTATTCGAATTATATTTCTATAGCAATTCATATGTTGTCAGGATTTCTATTCCTTCTAGTTGTCTTTCGAAACATAACTGGAGTCCTGAGTAGGAACAGGAGCTTACTCAAAACTATGCCCGTGCGTGTGTAGAAGATACAACAAAGATAAGAAGGGTTAAATTTACCCTTTATTTCTCCCAGCGTACAGCCGTTCCCGCACTTCGGGATACAGAGAGCGGCACTTATGGTCTAAAACATAGAAAATAAGAGATAAACTAACTTAACTAAATAAGAACTGAACTTAGATGCTTTACGGAGAAAAGTAGCGCGAAGATTGTCCTTTTAATACAACGTATGTAGTGAGCGGAATGCAAAAAAAAAACTACAATACGTCTTCAAATATCAGCGAGAACTAAGTTCTGGCCTCAAAGGCAGACATGAACTGAAAGAAAAGCACGCGCGTGGTAAGGGAGAGAGAAGTCTTTCTGTCTTCTTGCTAAAAGGTCATATCTTAAATACTTATACAGTTTGCAACCTCATTTGCATAAACAATTCTACTCGCGCTTATTCGGGGCGGAAATGGAAAATAAGAGAGGATAGCAAAGTTTTAAAATAAAATAAACAGTAAAACTTAAAATCCTTACAATGTAAAGTTACTATTATTTTCCATTAACCAGTTATCTATAATTTCAGGCTTTACTGTAACTTCTCCTTTCCATTTGTTCATCAGAAATATAAATCAATTAGACAGTATTTAACAAGAAAACAATTTCTTGCGACAAATTAATTCAGAATTTCATAGAATAATAGTAATGTAATATAAAATATGAATGATAATATAAAATATGATACTTACGGGGAAAAAATTGGAAAATTGATACTTACGAAAATATAAAATACGAAAAATTGTGACTGCAACATTTAGCGTTCTAACTTGCACATTAAAGATTCACGTTGCTTGACACTATTACCCATTATCACTACTCAAAGCCATAAATTCTGCTTTTTTAAAACGATACATACAAACAGATGTAAAGTAAGTTTTAAAAAAAGTCTTCTATCAAATAAATTTCAGAAAAGTTATTAAACTATTCTATACTATTAAAATCTGTGTGAGCCTGTCTGTTTGCTTGTGGCATTATCTCCTTCGGAACGGCGGGGAGTTCCAAAAATTTATGAAAAGTCATTTCGACCATTCTCATCTTCGTACGAATTTAATCAGCGAAAATATTAATTAAAAAGTCTGAAAACGCTAATTTTCTCCCTCATGTTTCAAAGTGGCAACAGTCTCGTACGCTGAAGATAAAAATCTGCTTTATTTCGAGAAGTGTTGCTACTGCTCGCTTTCAAATGGTAGGGTTTGTTAATCAAAAATTTGTAAGTCTTATAAAATCTTAAATAAAAATAATATTGCCAAACACTAAACGTATTATTATTATAAAAGGTCATATTCTGACGTTGAAGAAAGTACGCGATTGCATGTGGCGTCACTGTATGTCGAACATTGTTCGTGAAAGTCAGCACTTTAAATAAATAGCTGCTGTTGGCAAATTTTTTGTTTCATGTTAGTATAACTGACACGATCTATTTTTGTCAGGTTAATTCTTTTATTAATATTGAGAAAATATTGTTGTATTACATTAAATTTAAAGCATGACGTCATACGTATTAACCTGGAGTGTCAAAAGTTTTTGTTTCCTGGTTCAGTAATAAAAAAAATACTTATGAATCGGTTATTGCTTGGAAAGAATGAATTAATTTCTTTCACACTGAAATGTTTTCATACATTAGGTACATACATACTTTTCAGGGGTACATAGAACTTACAAATTTTGCTTTGGCTACAGCCCGCTCATTGGACTGGCTTGCCAACTAGTACAATATATATCTCGATCATATCCATTTTTTTTGCGCGGGGGTTCCGAAGTAAGTAATCGTTCATATATCCAGCCAGTAATATTCTTGAAAAGCAAAATTTTTATTACGAAAAGGATATTCTGATAATTTAATATTTCCAAAGCTTTGAAGATTTGCCTGCGCGACAGAATTACGCGAGAATTTTTTCAAAGTGCTATTTAGCTCCATCTCAGATACAAACTCGTCGGCCATTTTACTGATAAGGAGAGTTGTTACTTTACTTAAGTTACCTCTGAGCATGTTCTTAAGTTCAACAGTCGACCGTTAAATTTAAATACACCAGATTTAACGACTAGGGCGATGATAATACCGAAATAGCGGGTTTAAAGATTCATGACATCAGAACACCATGTGATTCGTCAAATCTTATTTAATTTCGTGGCCGTTCAAAGTGCAGTGAATTAGACCCATAGTTAAACACGAAGAATAATGGATGTAACTCGTAATTGTAGTTCTTCATAAGTATGTTACACGTTTCATTAACGTGGATGCAAGTCGGTAAAGGCGTTCCCTTAAAACACTAAACATGCATTTACTTCATTAACCTCAATTAAAAAAATCGTTAAGCCTAAACTTGACGTGGGAATAATATTCCCAAAATCTATGTCCAAACGAAAAAGGCCATTAAAAGTGCTCCCGATTAAAGGTTTCCTGCGCGAGCAGCGTTTAAGGGGAATGATTCTTCGTGCTCAGAGGGTGGAGATCTCTGCGTGGGAGAAAACGATTCACGAAGTAAATTTAAAACCAGAGCGACCAGAATTAATGAAGCTTACCTGCCTCTGGAAGAAATTAGGTGGAGGACCAGAATCTCTCACCTTTTCAGAAAGCAATAAGGTACTCTATACTTTTTCCAATAGTAAATTAAATTAGAAAACCCCAATGCTTATTAAAAATTTATTATTTCATTACTGGGTTAGTGCGTGACCACGGAAATGAAAAGTGAAAAGTTAACTGCTAAAAACCATTTTTATTGAAACTGTTCCAGAAATTTAAAAACACACGTAGCAATTAGAGCATTCACAGGTGTAATTAAACTCAGACTTCGCGTAACTGAAAACTTCGATTATAATCATGCCGAAAGTTAATTCCGCCCTTCCCAAATTTTGAAAACTGGTGGCACGAGAAGAATATACTGAATTGAATGGTTTATTATATTTGAGAGTGGATGTATGTCAATGTACTTCTGTATTATGAAGGTTGTAAAATCGTAGACCAATTTCGACCTTTTTGAAAACATCAGCAACACTGAAACTTGAGTTTGTGAACATGTTACTTCACATGAGTGTCTAGAATGTTTTTATTAAATTGTATTACATTTTACTGATATTATTTTACCGAGAAATGTGCTCAGAATGGCATTTTGAATTTCTTACTATAATCTTACAAATGACTTGCCAAACAAGATTCTTCAATTTTTAGTACACTAGATTCATGGATAACAAACTGCTACTATCCAAATATATAAAAATTCATTTTATAGTCTTAATGTCATCGTTTTAATTGCCGTACTCAATTCTGCATCTCCGTAATATACATAAGAATTTAAAAGTTCAAAATACGAGTTTCATGAAAATTTCGTATGAATTACGACTGAAAATGCGTTTGAATAACTCAATTGTAGCTTTGGAGTTCATCAAACAAGATATTATTTATCGAAATAACACTTCCAGCAAACAATTAAGATAATTATCTGGAGAATGTAGCAACTGAGAAACAAAAGTTCTTACACAGCTTTCTTTTTCGACGATTTTTATAAATTGTTGTAAATAAGATTGAAAAAAGAGGGCAACAAGGTATTATCTTTTAGAATTTAACTAACCGCGACAATAAAAAAGCGTCACGGAAGGTGTTATTAAATAATTTTTCTATATTTATTTCCGCATCGAGTGCTGCAGACGAACGAGAACGGAAACAAAATCAAAATTGAAAGCATACGTGGTTTCCATTCCAGATGAGCTTCCATTCAGCATAAATCAGAAATTAATGTTTTAAACGACGATGTTAAGCTTTCCTTAATAATAATATCCTTTTATCCTTTATTAATTCACTACAACTCCAAAGTATTTTTTAGCTATAAAACTCTTTAAAAAAAGTTCTTAAATGACGATCCTAATTCACTCGCTTAGAAAAGCTTGACAAACAGCTAGACAAATCTTCAAATAATCAACTACTATATAATTTTTAGGATCCAAAACAGATTCGTAGCAAACTCTGCGCACCCTATTTAATAAATGAACAAAAGTCAAGAAGCTATACATGTTTTAAAATTTCATTAGAAAGACCGACAACTTTCAGAATAATCTCTCAAAATGGAAATTTTTAGAAAATATATTCATTAGAGTTTTCGGTACCGTAATTTTGCATGAGCTAACTGCTCATTTCGAGAAAATTTAGTTAACTGTTAGCGTCTAAATGGCAGTCATTGTATGGCGCTGATTTTGTTGTACTACGGTAGACGTCTACACGATAGGTTACTTCCTGTCACACAGATGTACGGATCCACCTTATTCAAACTGCTAACTTAGCCGTAAAGACTATGAATTGATATATCTTACTGTCCTAAATTTATAACTCCAACTCAGAAGAAAGAATAAAATAAAACATTTTTATTTAATATTCAGCCTAACAGTTACACAACCTGTGCACAGAAAATAAATCCGAAATAGAGTTTGAAATGATTATAAAAAATGAAAGGTCAGACTTAAAATTGAAAGTTTATAGGGCTAAATCCAACAAAATTTCACATTACACTACTTGAAATTTGCAGCGATCAGGCAGTGGATCATGCTACAACTTTTCTTTGGGTGTACAAAGCTTTCGTGAAGGACGTGTCAGACGTACATGATGATCGAAGATTAGGAAGAAGAAAAATATCAACATATTAAAGAACTGTGTAGCTGGTGCAGAGCCGGGGAACCGCTGCAATGGCACTGAGAGGCAGGAGTAAAGGGTGAAAATTTTTTTAAATACTGAGAGGGGGCAAAACGCCTAGCGCCGCGTCTATCCTAGGGCGATATTTGTGACAACCTACAAATAAACATATTTGTCAAGCAATGTACGAAAAAATATCACAAGCTAAAGCGATCAGTATGCCGCATTTTAACGGAAGCTTTGTAGACGAGAGATATTTGTATACAGTTATCCCTCACTGCTTGATGCAATGTTATTGAAACGAAAATTTATTGCCGAAGTCGAAAGACCTATCTTGAGTGACAGCAACTGACAAAATGTGAACTGAAAACTTTTACCAGAATTGAAATCGTTGTCAAACCAATGGTTCTTCCCGAGAGTGCAAAAATTTTAGCATATTCAACCATTGATAAAATAAATCATCTTTCCCTAGAATTAAATTACAGGGATTTATTGAGGAAGGTAGAAGTTTCATGAGAAAAATGTGTTAACTGAGGCATATTACTGTGAGGTGTTGCAAAATATGGGAAGAAATTACATAAAAATTATTTGATTTGCTTAGAGATGCGAAATTAATTTTGAAGGACACCCGCACATGAGCAAATTGGGTAAATTTCCCAACGACATAAGAACGGAAAGGTTTACCCCAAATTGAGAGTCCTACGTAGCTAGAGACTTTCCTCATTGAAAGAGGTTTCTTCAGTTACCCAAGCTATTCAAGGACTGAACAAATGTAGTATTCTACAAAGCATAGCAAATCTTTCAACACATTAGATTACAACTGTTATGAAACAAAGGAATCACACAGGAGTGTAAGTGGAATCTGCCTGAAATAAAATTGATCTCCAGAGAAAAAAAAATTAAGAGGATTACTTTTTAAATTACCTCATATCTGTAAATTTTGTGCTATTCCGATGGCTATTATCTGCTCTAAAAGTAATATAACCGTGATAGCAACTGACTAGCGATTAATAAACAAGCGTATCATTGCATGATTTTTATTTTAAAATGCAAGTATACACTGCCCTCCAAAAGCTAAGAAACAGCATGTTTTTCGTGTCTAATTTGAGAATGGAGCAACATAGAAACAAGAAATTTACAGGACATGTTCCCTAAACAGTTCTTTATTGAATGGGACATAGAATGTTTCTAAAGTTCGACACAAATATGAATTACAAAAAAAAAAAAATTGCACTCTTGGCAGAGAAATCCAATCTTGGAGAAACAGTGTGCCACAATTTTTGAGGAAAAAAGGGGTGGTAAACATTACAAAAATCTATTCTAATATGGAACGTGTCCACCCCTAGCTGAAATGCATTGGCGGCAGCGACGTTCCATGCTGTCAATTAAGTTGTCGATCAGTGAAATGAGAAGCAACGACCAGACACGGAGTAATCCTTGTTCAAGCTCATCTAATGACCTTGGGGAAGGACTTAAAGCATCAAGCTGTTCTCCAAGGTAGTTCCAAAGCTGCTCTGTCGGATTCATATCTGGGGATTGAGGTGGCCATTCCATCCGCTTCATACCGTAACCCTCAAGATATTCTTTAGCAACCCGAGCACGGTGCGGTCGCTCATTGTCGTCATCAGAAGAAACCCGGGACTAATAGCAGCGGCATATGGGCGGACATATTGATCAAGGACCTCGTCTCGATATCTCACACCGGTCAAAGTTCCTCCATGGAACACATGCAGGTCAGTGTGACCACACAGAGAGATTCCAGCCCAAACCAATTACTCCACCACCTCTGCAACTGTGTCTTTCCAAAATGTGGGATTGGTTGTATATGGCGCGTTGTTCCCTCCAGCTCAGCTGACGTCCTGAATTACTCTCTAATGTGAACCTGGACTCGTCTGTGAAGAGAACAGACGCTCATTGTTGACTGGTTCAGGAGACGTGTGTGGAAATTATTTTGATTAATTGATAGATGGCGCTAGCGTTTCGTGTGAAACGTGACATGCCTTTTTTGAATTTCGGCAGACTCTCCACCGGGAGCTCTATGGAAAGGTAGATAGATAGATTCGTGCGCAGCTTCGCACATTAGTCGAATAGGAGCAATGAAGTTCCTATTAAAATATTTGATTTTTCGATTGGCATTAGTATTTCGATCTTTTATAATCAGTACAAATCTGTAAGTGATTACTTGAAAATAATGTACATATTAAACTTTACGTTTTTAAAATTGCTCAACCTTTGATTTCTATGACTCTTTGAATTTTTGAAACATAAACTGGTGCATGCGGCCATCAATTTGG
This sequence comes from Stegodyphus mimosarum, assembly GCA_000611955.2. Lineage (NCBI taxonomy): Eukaryota > Metazoa > Arthropoda > Arachnida > Araneae > Eresidae > Stegodyphus > Stegodyphus mimosarum. The sequence goes on from KK114968.1 coordinate 406,443, forward strand.
ATTTAGCACATAGCAAGGGTGCGAAGACAGCAAAAGGTAAGGCTAAATTTTCTATTTTGTAAAGTAGAGCCATGGCAGAAGATTCTGTTCTTAAACTGAAATCGAAACGAAAAGTTCTAAGGACCACTGTGTCCAAGATTCTAAAGAAACTCGAAACGGAATTAGATAAAGAAGACATTAGTACAAGCATAATAGAAGAAAATTTAGATCAATTAACTATGAAATCGAAATCTCTGACTGATTTAGATGCTCAAATACAGCGCGATTTGAAAGTGGAAACCGACGAATTCGAAACTGAAATAACATCTTGTATCGAATACGAAGAGAAAATCCAATTATGGCAGTTTAGAGCGAATAAAAAATTGAAAGAATTAACTAAAGTGACAAATTCGGATAATGAAAATAGCATTTTTAACGAAACCGCCAAAGATTCTCAAAACGAAAGCAATAAATTTACCCGGCTGCCAAAATTAACTATCTCTAAATTCTACGGAGATTATACCCAGTGGACAAGTTTTTGGAACTCTTTCAAAGTAGCAATCCACGATAATGAATCTTTAACAAAAATCGAAAAATTTAATTACTTAAAATCGTACTTATGCGGCAACGCTGCACACACGATAGAAGGTTTCTGTATTTCGGAACAAACTTACGACGAAGCTGTTGAAATTCTTAAAAACAGGTTTGGCAGGAAAGATATCATTATAAACTCACACATGCAAAAACTCCTGAATCTTACCCCAGTAACTAAAACCAGTGACATTTTAAAACTTCGTAAACTTTGTGACACTATAGAAACCGAAATACGCAGCTTGAAATCGTTAGAAGTCACACCAGATAAATACAGTTATATGTTGATCCCGGCGATAATGAAAACACTGCCTTCTGAGATAACTTTAGAGTTTAATCGTAAAACGGATTCATCATCCTTTTTTAATGTTGATAAGTTAATACAATTTATTCGATCGGAATTAGAATGTCGGGAAAGAAACCATCTTTTGCTCTCTACCCATAAATCAGAAAACACTTCCTGTGCTTATAAAGAGAAGAAGGGAGGGAAGGAGAGTATAACGTCTTCTGCTTACCAGCTCTTGGCGCCAGTTAGTGAAAACAAAACTACTAATTGGTGTCTGTTCTGTAATACATCTAAACATGTTACTGAAAAATGTGAGTCATTGACAGTTGATGAGAAGAGAAATTTATTGCGTAAGCAAGGAAGATGTTTTTTATGCTTGAAATCGAAACATCGAATGAAGGAATGCAAAAGTGGTGTCGTTTGTTCCAGATGCAAGGGCAAGCATAACCGTTCTATATGCTTTCAGGCTGAGAAAGAACTAAAAGAAAAAAATGACAGTGTACAAGATTCGCATGTTCTTTCAACATTCTCTGGGAATAAAATTAAAACCATTTCGCTTCAAACGTGTTGCGTAACACTCCGAACAAATACGCAGTCGGTTTTAATAAGAGCTCTTCTGGATTCAGGTAGTATGCGTTCTTTCGTGGGAAAGGAAATCGCGGATAAATTGAAACTTCCTATTATTCGATCAGAAACTCTTTCAGTATTTACGTTTGGAAATAAAACACCCATTAGAAAAACATTTAACGTTGTTAAGATAAAGTTAGAGAACAAGGAAATACCGAATTCGAAAATCGAAATTGAAGCCCTCGTGACTGAACAAATTTCAAGTTCTGATTTACCACCTCCTAATGTGAATAAACACATTATAGGCAAACAGTTAGAACGTTTACAACTCGCAGACTCTTGGGATTGTAAGGAAAAAATAACTCTTTTGATAGGAGCTGATTATTATTATGATATAGTGACTGGGAAACTTAAACGTTTAGACAAACATTTAGTAGCTGCAGAAACGCTATTCGGTTGGTCTCTGCTAGGTTACACTAAAGGTACAAGGTGCACTTCTACAGCCTTTAATATTGTAGTTGAGGAAGATATAATATCTGATCAGATAAAAAACTTTTGGGAGCTTGAAAGTTTAGGTATAAAGCCTGAAAATGAATCATCTGATCCATTGGAAGATGCTATAATGGAAAAATTCGAATCGGAAATTTTATACAAAAATTCTCGTTACAAGGTTAGGCTGCCATGGAAGTCTGATAGAAAATATGAGTTACACAATAATAAAGCGGTTGCGGTGAAACGATTTGAGAAACTCATAAAGCGATTTCAGAATAACCCCGAACTTTTTTATTCATACCAGACAGTTTTACAAGATTATTTACAACAAAACATCATTGAACCAGTTCCAGACACTGAACTCAAATCACAATGTGAAACCCAAATCACATTTTATTTGCCTCACAGAGAAATCATTCGCAGTGATCGAACTACTAGTAAACTACGTATCGTATTCGACGCGTCCTCACATGAACCTGGTGAAATTTCGTTGAACGACTGCTTATATATTGGTCCAAATTTGTATCCTGACATTTTCGAACTTTTATTAGCCTTCAGACTTCATCCTGTAGCCTTTATAAGTGACATAAAGCAGGCTTTTCTGCAGATAGAAGTAGATGAGAAAGACAGAGATGTAACACGTTTTTTGTTTACAGAAAACCCATTCGAAGATCCACAAAATTTCATAACTTACCGATTCACTCGTGTGTTATTTGGCGTAAATAGCAGTCCGTTTTTGTTGGCTGCAACCATTAAACACCATTTGAAACAATATAAGAAAACCTCCCCTGCCACTTGCGAATTCCTAAATGATCACATTTATGTAGATGACATCATTGGAGGACACCAAAATGTTGAACTTGCTTTCAATACCAGTTTAGAATGCATCAGCATTTTTAGAGATGCCAGTATGATTCTACATAAATGGCATACCAATTCTCAAGAACTGCGCGAACTGTGGATTAAAGAAGGTATTGAATGCGAAGAATCTCCTCAAATTTCGGAAGCTAGAAACCCTCCATTGAAAGTGTTAGGAGTCGCTTGGGACAATCAAAATGACTCAATTTACTTTGATGTCAAAAACTTGATAACATTTCTGTCAAAACAAGTTAATACTAAACGTTTTGTCTTGCAGGCAATAGGACGAATTTTTGATCCTGTAGGTCTATTATCTCCGTTTGTACTTAGAATCAAAATCATATTGCAACAAATCTGGGTACTTGCTTTAGACTGGGATGATGAAGTACCAAAAAATTTATGGTCTGTATGGAAAAAATGGTGCAAAGAAGTTTCCAGTTTGGGCAAAATCTGTATTCCACGATATTATTTTTCTGCAATTGGTAATAGTGATGTGGAAAGGATTGAGCTGCACTGTTTTTCTGACGCTAGCAAAAAAGCGTATGGTACAGTAGTGTATCTGCTTATAATTTCCAGTAATAAACAAATATTTACGGTTTTTGTTGCTTCCAAGACTAGAGTAGCGCCTTTAAAACCGCTCACCTTACCTAGGTTGGAACTCATGGGAGCTCTTTTATCGGCTAAGTTAGGCACTAGCATCGTTAAAGTTTTGAGGTTACAACTTTCTTGTTTTTTCTGGACTGATTCGAAAGTCACACTCTTCTGGATAAAGGACTGTGCAAAGAAATTTAAGCTTTTCATTAAAAATCGTATTCAAGAAATACAAAATTTAACATCCCCAGAAAATTGGCATTACTGCCCCGGAAAAAGTAACCCAGCTGACTTGGCTTCGAGGGGAGCTAAACTTTATGAGCTGAAAAAGAATCCAATCTGGTTTCAAGGGCCAGAATGGCTTAGAATGTCGTCTGAATTGTGGCCTCGACAGAACGAAGAAAAACCTATCGTAGAAGAAGAGTTAGAATACCGCAAGAACATTAATGAATTTGTGTGCACGGCAGTTGAAGAAAGGCTAATAGACATCTCAAAATATAGTAATTTAAGAAAATTGTTGAGAATAACTAGTTGGATGAAGCGATTCATTGGTAAAATTAGGAAAACGAACCATTTGACGGGTTCATTAACAACCGAAGAATTAGTAGATGCTGAAAATTATTGGATTAGATCTGAACAAGAACGCTTTTATCCCAAAGAAATCGAGTCTCTGAAAAAGGCAAATAAAGTCGAAAAAAAATCATCTTTATATCTTTTTGATCCCTTTTTAGACCAGAATGGGATACTGAGAGCAGGTGGAAGATTGGAACATTCTAGTTTGTCACATGATGAAAAACATCC
>KK114968.1:411215-456543 GCA_000611955.2 Stegodyphus mimosarum
GGAAAAAAAGATTCTACTCTACCTATCACCTTTAACTCCATTGTTAAAGATGGCTCTACCAAGTTCTCTCTGACCAAAAGAAAGATTTATCAAGATTTATTGGTTAGGCAATTGTGGACTAAATGGAAAACACAATATTTAATGGATCTTCAGTCAGCTCGTCAATTAGAGAATCCTTACTTTTATGATGATCTCAAAGTTGACGATCTCGTCTTAATAGAAGGGAATAATAAGTGCAAACTTTTGTGGAAGTGTGGCAGAGTAATAAAAGTTTTTCTTGGTCGTGACGACAAAGTCCGTTCCTGTGAACTAAAAACTGCTGATGGAACAATAATAAGACGACCAGTTCAATTATTATATCCTTTAGAACTTTAAAAACAATTTTTATTATTTAGTAATATGAGTTGATTCAATGTGTTTTTGTGCTATTGTTTATGTTTGCTATTTTAGTTTCATATGATTACGAATAGTTTAGATTTATTGAATTAGTGTCAAAATTATATTTCTTATTAACATTCATTTTTATAGAATTTAGTGTAATTACTATAGTTTGAGTATATTTTCTATTCATTTAATATACTTATTAATTGTTTTATAATTATATGTCAAATACTTATTGATATAAATTTGATTGTTGTTAGATTAATGTGAACTCTTGACAGAGTTCAGGTGGGGAGTGTGTGGAAATTATTTTGATTAATTGATAGATGGCGCTAGCGTTTCGTGTGAAACGTGACATGCCTTTTTTGAATTTCGGCAGACTCTCCACCGAGAGCTCTATGGAAAGGTAGATAGATAGATTCGTGCGCAGCTTCGCACATTAGTCGAATAGGAGCAATGAAGTTCCTATTAAAATATTTGATTTTTCGATTGGCATTAGTATTTCGATCTTTTATAATCAGTACAAATCTGTAAGTGATTACTTGTAAATAACGTACATATTAAACTTTACGTTTTTAAAATTGCTCAACCTTTGATTTCTGTGACTCTTTGAATTTTTGAAAGAAAGACGTGTTCTCTTGCCCAACATAAACGGGTAACTCTGTGTCCTCGGGTCAAGGGGACACAAACAACTGGTTGTCTTGCATATAGAACTGTATTGTGCAGGCGTCTGCGCATTGTAGTAGATAAGATTCTTGTTCCTGTTGTCACTAAATGACCTGCCATGAGCATGTAATGTTACTCCTTCTTCGGGCATAACCACGTTCCAAGCAGACCTAGACTTACAATACCGGTTAATGTCTTCTAGACACAGAATCCTCGGATTCAGACTGATTCCATATTCGGTGGACCACACTACGAGAGACATTGAGACGTCTAGCAGCATCAGCTTGCGACATCCTCATTTCCATCCATACGATCGCGCGCTACCTCAGCGAATCGGACAAAGGACTTCTCCTGGACATTGATAGACTCTCCTGAATATTGTTCACGAAACTGAAATAACAACTGAAGATCAACACTCGTCAACAAAAATTACAATGCTCTCATTTTTTCCCAACTCCTATATAAGTATTCATTTCTATAAAATAAAAGTGGTATCTATCACTTTTGTGTATATTTTCTTAAACTTCGTTACTACCATGCATATGAACTGTGAATTTAAACGTTACTGACATTTTTGTAACGGTAAGCTCTGAAAAACATGCTGTTCCTTAACTTTTGGAGGACAGTGTATTTCAAAAAGTAAAGTAGTGTTTGTTGAAGCAAGTCGCATTTAACAGAGCAAAGGGCAACAAGTAGCCCGTGAGCCGCAGATACGGTGTCGGAGAGCTGCAAGGCTCGAGTGCCGCAGTTTGGTCATGTCTGGTATTTATTCAAAAGAAGCTGATCTGCCATGAGCATGTAATGTTACTCCTTCTTCGGGCATAACCACGTTCCAAGCAGACCTAGACTTACAATACCGGTTAATGTCTTCTAGACACAGAATCCTCGGATTCAGACTGATTCCATAATCGGTGGACCACACTACGAGAGACATTGAGACGTCTAGCAGCATACTACTTTACAATAATTCATACTACTTTGAATTATTACGATAGCATACAATTGTATGCGCTGAAAAATTGTTCTTAAGTTTACAGTCTACCGTATCAGATTTTTATTGCAATATATAACTTATACTGTATTGAACCTTTGTAATGCACTATAGTACTGCATTGTAAAGTGTAAATAATTTCTGTATTGTATTGCGGTAATAAAGAAGTCGGAGAGGCAGGCAAATCTTTCCAGATAAGGGCATTCAAAATTTATTAATTAATTTAATTCTTAATTTTGGTGTTTACCTTTTTAAGTTTTCAAAATTTTAGCCCTTGGCTTCGATGATATCTTTCTATCTGAGGTGCGGATCGGACAGTCCATTCTTAGGTTGGCAGTGAATAATGCGCTGCGTAGTCGTCGCTCTGTCCGTGCGGACACTTGTTCTACACCTAAGCCAAGTTCCTGACAGGGTATGTGACAGGGCTCAACGAGTCTACCGGGGAAAAGAACAATATGTCTGTTCTCTCGGGCGTTAGCGGCCCGGAGCAAGTGAGCCCGGAGCATGGCGTTTAGTATGGCCCTTCTGAACCCATCGAATCCATAATTGCCTAACACTCATGGGATGCCAATCAACACCGGCAGGAGCATTGCCAAACGATAAACCGAAGTCCCGGTAGGTCACGATTCTGCCACAAATTCCGACATATATACAGGCCAAGCGGTAAAATCGCTGAACACTGGTAGTTCCGACCCAGGTTCGATTTCAGGCGAATGGGCTGGCTGCACGGTTATTTTCGTGATTTTCCCATGTACCGTATATACGAGCCAGTTTCCCTTAGGAAGTGCTGCATGAAGGTATCCCTTCCCTTAGGCAGATAGCCCTCGCGAGCTTTGTCTATAACTAAATGAAACCAAACTGACACGTAAACTGTAGGAGTTTCTTCTTCTTCCATAAACTTTATGTACAGAGCCAACGTGCGAATGAGATTTCCATATTAGAAATCCGCTGCGGGTTTTCCCAATTTATACACATTGTTCCTCTTACCTGCTTTGTGCGCATGGGCTGGAATAGTAACATTTGCATATCCCACCATATATTACTGTACATGCAAATTTAACTTTTGCTGCTTGCCGTCGGTAGCGGAAGTGCATTGCTTTAGACAGTTGCGGGATCCTACCATACCCGAAACGTCTCTGTAAGCCGACCGGGTGTCCGAACCCTGATCTCACCTGTCACCCGTAGCAACTGTGCATTTAAGTGCAAGGAAGAGGATAAGAGATTGTGCAATTTACATCAAATCTAGTTTGAATTTCTGTTGAAATCCATATTTCCGTTATAAATCAGTACCATTCATCATGTTTGATTGAATAATTTACGATAATTTTTCATTCAGTAAATAATTTTAAAAGTTTAATTATTTAATGCAGAGTCAATCTATTATTTTCTTCAGTTTTTGTTTCTGCTTATTTAAACCTGTATTACGTTTGTCAGGACTGAGTGTTCTGTGCATATTCTTGGCAAACATCTTAGTGAAACTCCTTAAGTCCTGATCTTGAACATCCACGTTTATCTTGAATGCAGCTATGTTCTGGTGGTAGATACTGTGATTAAATGGTAAAATAACTGCACTTGAAAGGGATTTAAAATCCTCTTTTATTAAATCAATATTATTTACATCCACTTCCCAACTCGGGAGGGATACAGAAAGTAAAAGACCACACTTGGGTCTAAATGAACAATCAGATAAATTTAAACTAAAGCTAAATAGAAATTAAATTAATCTTTGCTCACAGAGCTATACGCGGAGTTGGCCTCTAACTAAATGGTGCGTAGCAAAAATTACTAATACTAGCGCACTTGGATTTATTTCAATAAGCAATCACGTAGCAAGCACTATGGCTTATAATTTAACTGCTAGCTGGTCAGGCGAACGTCGAATAGAATGACCGTGATCTGAGACTAAAAGCTCTCTCACACTGAGAAGTTTCTACCTCTCGTTTAAATGGCACTTGGCTTTACTTCAAATTAGCATAAGCTGAAAACGCGCGCTTCTTCTAACGGGAAGTTGAAACATGAGAAGAGATAGAAAGATTTAAATTAAATAAAACATTGCTAGTGTAACTAAAACCTTACACGTTCAGCATAATTTTTCTTTTTATTAAAGTATTTATAGTTTCGATATGAATGCTCCTAAAATTTAATTACGGTAAGTTTAAATAGTATTTTAATAGTGTGACAGAAAATTTTAGTTTGCTTCAAAGCAATGTTTTTATTATCCTGTTTAAAACAGTGTAAAATGCTTACAGTTACATGTTAATAGCAGACTGAGCAGCATGTTAACGGCAGCGGGGGGGGGGGGGGTTTTCAATCAGCCGTGCAGCAAGGGTTGCTCATGCCTCTCCATTTCTTTCTTACTTCCAAGCTAAATATGCACTATCATTGCTATTACTTCAGTCTCATTTGGCCATGTATAATCCAGTGCACTCTCTGAATAGACGACTGGCCTTTATTGTACAGGCACCTAATAGGCGGCCACCGTTTCCTTCTGTGAAGGGACGGATAGTTATAGCCACGCCTTCTCCGGGATTCGAACCCGGGCCTTTCGGTACCGCAACAGGTTCACCAAACGATTATATCGTCTGGGCGGCAATGCGAACGAAAATGTACTTCTTGAAATCAGATGTTACAATTTCTTTTCAAACAGCAGTTAAAGTATCTAATACTAGAAAGGTTCTAATGCTAATAGCAGAAACTCCAAAAAGATCTGTGAATACATCACAACGGAAAGATCATATCTCTCCTAATACATAGTTGGTAGCAAGATCCAAAAACAAAACAGCAGATGATAATCTTTTAATCCTCAATTTGACGCGATAATGTAGGTGTACAACAAAGCCGAGTGCATTGTTTGTAAATCGTTATATCATAATGAATTCCATGCACGTTGTCAATAAACAGAGGCTAGAGACGATAAGACAGGAAAAAGGATGCTGATGAATTTGATTACATGATAAAATCAATAAGAAATAAGCCATCAGGTTAAAAAAACCTGTATCTAAACGAAGCATCAAATTACATACTTTATTTAAAAAAATCTCGATTTTTCTATAAAAACAAATAAAGAGTTTCTAGAGAGAAACAATAAAACTATCACACTTTCTTTTGCGCTAGTTTTGCTTTAAATATATCTTCTTTCGTTGATGGATATGCAATTAAAACCTGAAATTTATGACGATGGTCCAACGTGGATATAATTTTACGCATGCGTAATCACAAAATAAAAATGCATTTCGCTATTATACTTTAGAGTGCAATTTTTGATTCAAATCGGTGGTCTGAATTCATTGAATGAGAAATCTATCTCTGATGAAAGTTTAAATAAAATGCAGAAAAAAATGCGCATAATTTAATATTCCGTACAAGGAAGTCATGTGGTGTATACATCAGATTTTTTGATTTAGTTACTTGGATCATGGCAAAGCACGCGATGTTTATTTGCTTCAGGAGATGACTACTTGCACGGTCGAAATACCAATGCTCAATGATTTTAGCGCTCAGCCGCTGGGGGAGGGGCGATATATTTAATGCTAACATTTGAACGACTTTAACATCCATTCTCAATCTCGTTAACAACGAATTATTCGTTCTCATTAATATCACTATTATAATGACGTTATAAACTTCTATTTCTCACTTCCATTACATTGCCAGATTGAAACGTTAAGACATTTAAACAGGAAAACCCACAATATATATATCATGGGCTGTAAAAAACTACATATATTTTAGATCTTACGAAGAACATTAGACAGCAACATTTATTTGTACATGACTTCAATCAATTTTTCCAATGAAAGCTTAATTACTATTAAATTTCTTCAGTATTTGCCATGAAAATTAAATAATTTAGGATTAATGTGTTAGTATAAGCACATTTTCTTGCTCATCATTCACCGAACAAAGAGTTTTTGGAGGGCGGGGGGGGGAATTCCAGACGTGAACATAAAAAGTTAAGTTATAGTCAATTAGCTGCCTCAAAATCCGGATTTTTGTAGCATATTTTTAAAACTATGCAAACGCAACCAAAGTTATAATCATATATTTAGGTACATCAATAAATTAAATAACTTAGTTTCTTTTATACCTCTCATAACACTTGAATGAAGCTTGAAAGTAATTTTGCACTGCCCTGTTATGATTATAAATTTCAGACAGGAAAAATGCACTTTTCGCAGAGGTATATAAACCAATTACACTTTTCTAACAATTCCTTCACAAACTATTTTCTGCGAAATCCATTTTCTTGCCAAGTAAAGGTAAAAGAACATTCTCTGTGCTACAATATTGTTTGCGTCAAATAGTTTTGCTGTTTTGTTGAAGACCCTTTCTTAGTAGCCGAAAAGATGCTCCATCATAAGGGTCCATACTGTCTATCCATCAGTAAAAGCGCCTGACCCCTTATGCAAATTTGGTTATTGTTTGCCCAGATACAACAGATGCTCTGGCATAAGATGCCTCATACAGATCTCATACAGATGCTCTGGCATAAGATGCCAGCACCTAAATGAAATTTACAATTTTAAAGTTAAATGCTGACATTCTTTTTTTCCCCCGTTTTAATGGCGGGCCCTAAGCCGACTTCGGCTTGGCCACTACTAAGGCCACAAGTGGTGGTCACTTTATTATGGAGGCATCTAATAGGTGGGCCACCTTTGCCTCCTATGAAGGGACGGACAGTTACAGCCATACCTTCTCCAGGATTCGAGCCCAGGCCCTCTGGTATCGCAGCCGGCTCCCCTAACCACTGTACCGTCTGGCGGCATGGTGATATTCATAAGGATACGTACACTTTTATTGCACTATGGGGAAGTTTTTCATTTTGCTAAACAATGGCATATTTGCACTCAGATGCCAGCAGTGTTATGAAGTGAAATCTGAACTAGTGTTTCTACTCCCAAAGTTAGCTTCTTTTCCTACTGTCTCGCTCCCACGCAAAACATGACACATGGAACGATATAACACACTAACCGCTAAAAATTTATTGAGAACAGCAGGAGCATTTAAAATCTTTAATTTTAATGAATAATTAGAATATTAGAGTTTTTATCATTATAAGCAATATTTATCTTATAGAACTACTCAGTAATTAAGAGAAAAAGTACTTTTCATTATGTGCATGTGATTTATTTTTAAAATTGTTCATTTCCTTTACAAATAAATCCCGCATTCGGAAAATAATGTCTTTACTCATTTGAGAGGAGTAACGAACAATTTCATGTCATCAAAAAACATCGCGAGTGAAAAAAGTTGAAGAAACCTTGATATAACGTACAGCAAATGTGTGGTCAACAAACGAAAACAAATCTCGAAGGTGGTCCGGAAACATGAAAAGTTAGAAAACATTATTATAGGAAAAACCCTTTCCCGCAGGGGATATTTTTCAATTAAAAATGGAGAAAACGCAAGTACCAGTATTTCACAGTGGTTCAATTAAAAACTATCTTTGTACGTGTTATAAATGGTCTAACAAACAAAAAAATAACTGTGTAATAAAACATATATGTTCTCAAGAAACGCAAAATTTTCATGACCCTTTCCTTCAAAGCACAGCACCCCGACTGCTGGCAAGGCGTGGGAAATACAGGTTGCACCTTAATCATAGTTTGAAAAGAAGGCCTCCAGAACTTTTCTCTTTTTGCTTTTCTGACGACGACTGGTTTTTTATGCTGTGCGTGAAAAAGAAACACATTCGCAAATAAGCGACCGGCCTTCTATACACGGATGATTTGGCCACCTTCTCGGAAACTCCGTTCTGATTAGAAACGCCAAATTGCATGCTTAGTGATACGACAACAAACATATAAGCAGCTGTTTCGTATGATTAAAATATCATTAGTACAGTGTGAAACGATCTCAGGTATTAAAAGCACTTCCAGGCATACATAACACATACGTTATACAAAAATGAGCTTTGTCTGCAAAAAGTATTAAAGTTATTAAACACTAACTAACTTACGTAACTATAACTTATTACCATCGGAGCTTCTAATTTCGTGTGACTTAAGTCAACTATGCCTCTGTTTTTTTTTGTTTTTTTTTTTTTTTTTGAAGAATTTAGCTTGATAAAATAACCTTTATTAGCCCCAAAGGGATTATTAGTCTCAAAATGAGATTTTCCATCGTTTCACTGTAAACGGCGAATAACTTCTCAAATTGTTGATACCAAAAATTATCCCATGGTTTATTTTTAAAGAAATTAAATAATGTAGAATCTGCATATACGTTATGTTCCTCACATTGTGAAAAAACGACGGTACATGGATTCATCAAATTTTGAATAACGTAGTCCTCTATCCGAACACGTGCATCTGGAAGCTCTAATTATGAAGTTCGAATTTTTTTTATTATTTATTTCATATTTTGCAAAGCTTTAATGAATTTTTTATTAACAAACTCAACTATTTGAAAGCCAGCAGTAACAACACTGTTCGAAATAAAACATTTTTATCCTCAGAGCACGAGTCTGTTGCCATTAGGAAATATGTAAAATACTTATCTTTCAGTTTTAATTCACAAACTCGGATCTATGACAGCAATGTGCTGCCGCGGCCGGAAATACAACACTTTTATCTTCCACGCGCCAGGGAGTTGCCAATCAGTAAAGCCTAAGATTCTTTCAAATTTGATCTAGAAGGTTACCGAGTAATAAATTAAACGATTTAAAAGCAGAAAACACTGATTTTTTTTTCTATTTTTAATGCGATTGATTTAAACAAACACGCAATAAAATCATGAATGGCTAATTAGAAATATTTAATATTTTCATGAAATTACACTAGCTGGACTCATGAAAATCATTATATACTCTCTCTTTTTTATGATAAAAATTTTTGGCAGTTGGCCGCGCAAGTGGGCAGTTTTTGGAGAAATAATATAGCAAATATAAAAATAAATATATGGCAACCTCTAGCACTCTATCGGGCATTCTAAAGATATGTTATTTTTTAGTTGAACTCAATTTTATGTAGCGTAAGTGTGAAGAACGTGGTATTTAATAAATAAAATTAACACATAAAAAAACTAATAATAAAAAGACAAAAAAATTGTTTGTTACTATCTTACTAAGAAAACTGAATACTGATACGATGAACTGAGAAAAGACTGGAATATATATATATATATATTAAATGTATGCCAATACATTAAGCTGTATTGGGAATTCTAAACGTATGTTGGAAATGCAGCTTTTAACATTGTTATGATTTTGTTGTTAAACTGTATGTGAGGAGAAAACGGTGCTTAATAATAAAATTTGCAGACTAGTAGACTACGAGTTGACAGCGATCGTTAAAATCTAAAAACCTTTCAGAATATTTTAAAAATTTTTATTTAGTTAGTTATATTTTGTGTAGTACTGCACTAGATTTGATTCCTCTGGGAACAGGGGGAAAAATGAATTACACGAATTACATTTTTTTAAAGAAATGTCGATACACGCTCATAAAGTTACTAATGAAAACAAGCAGAATACAAAATTTCTTTACTTATAGACGTCAATCAATATTAAAATAAAACTTGCATAAAAATTTGCATAAAAACCCAATATTAAAATTAATACAGTATAAATAAATAAGTATAAATAAAATTAATACTCAGAAATACAAAAAACGTTTTGCAAGGAATTAATTATAGTTATCCATTAGTGTCTGATTTCCGCAGATTCCAGTTTTTAAGATATGAAAAGTAAGGATTTATATAAAGATTTCTTTTTTCTCTTTCTCCTCCCATCTCCCTTAAATTACTGTATAATATTTTTGAAGAGAGATAACTTTGAATTTAGAATTACAATTTAAAATTTAAAAATGCCTTTCGTTGAAAGGCTGACTTTTCGCACAACAATTGCAGCACATTACAACAGTCCACCTACTGCTAATTTTTAATGTCTAATTAGTGATTACGGCTTTCAGTTTTGATTTAATTATTCAGTAAAAATGTAGCTTAATATAACACGAGTGCACCGGTTTTCTTTTGCCCAACAGGACCACTGATTAAATGATACCTGTAAGAAGCTCATTTGTCTCACATAAAATACTACATCTGTATGTTACAATTATAATTATGGTATATGAAGGAAGATTATTAGCAGATCAAGGTTTGAATTAATTAAATCTGCTAACAATTCGATTTTTGTACTTTTACAAGAAAGCACACGCTTACAATGACGAGAATCAATCAGATTCTTTCCTTACAGTAAAAAAACTAAAAGACCAGACATTCTTTTTTAACTTTTTTTCCCCTCTTAAATTCTGTTGTAAGATTATTGGTAATACTCCTATAACTAAGTATACATTTTTGAGACACATACATATTATTGGTGATCTCAAGGAGCATAAAATGTTTAATTAGTCAGTATTTGTAAACATATTATTTTGTTATTCCTCAATCAGTTTTTATGAGTCTTTTGCGCCAGCACCCAACCATTTTTTTTCATTTTATATAGTAGAAAAAAGTTTTAATTTTAATTGAACAAGAAAAGTTCGTTTTTATATACTGGTAGCAACATTTATTTGGACGTACTGGATATCAGAGATTTGCGAAATACAGGCGTCTAGTTTTAATGATTTCATTTTAAAATGTATTTTAATGATTTAATAAAAAACCCTCTAGATAATGCTTGCTTTTGTGGGCTTCATTGCACTCTAATCAAACACAAAATAGATTTGAAATACCGGCAAAACTCGATAAAGAAAACAAAGATGCGACACACATCAAACGGCGAATTGTAAGTAATAAATGAGACAGAACTTGCAATTTGCAGTTTTACGAGTTGGCGGGTAGAGGAGGAAAGCGAAAAAAACCTTGGCGAATGAGAAATCGCACGTTTAACTATTCCGATGGCGTCGGCAATTGAATGTAATAGCGGCCAATATCTCTCACATTATAGACCGGCACGAGTTGAGGGCTTGGTCACTACTCATCCTCGGAAAGGAGATGGAAGCAAGCAAAATAAAAACAGGAAATTCAATTCCGTAAAGGGTGTGGTTGAACCGAACATATCCCAATATACGAATAACTTTCGGAATAAAGATAGGCTGCTGCGAACAGAAAAGAACTGTAATAACGTAAAACAGATTATTCGATTTAACGAAATCACTATATCTTCATTAAAATACCCAGCATAAAAAAGCAGAGAAATGAAGAATATATGTATATCTATATATATAATCTTTCAATACTTAAAAAAAAGCTGAAGTTATATAGCAAAAAGAGTGGCAAATGAACTGGAAATAGTAAATATAGTAAAAATAATACAATATTAACATAAAAATGTAAATAAATGTTAAACCCATTAAACGGAAGCCGAAAACAACAAAGCTAATAAGCCGAAATATTGAAATAGTTTTTTATTGCATTAATTTTGCTTTTTTTTTCCGGGGATGGACAAAATCAATGAATTGGCACCGTTCCAATGATAATGAAAACCAGAACAACCTTTAAGAAAGCATTGCAGTGTCAAAACATACAGCGGTTTCTTTTTAATTTAAAAATTAGAACCTAAAAACATTTAGGCATTACACTGCTTCCACCCACGACGTTGCTTTGCTATCACAGAGAAACAAAGTATAAAGGCAAATTAAAACTCTTCAATTTTTATACAAATTGCAGTCCTGAAAGCAGCCGGATGAATTCTTGAAGAATTTTAATTTGTCTTTGTTCCTCTGTAAAAACTCTTTGCTTTGTAAAAACAAAGCAACGTCGGGGATGGTAGCATTACAGTGTTTAAATGTTTTTAGTTGGATATACATCATTATCAGTTAATATCACAGTGAATATCATTGGAACGGTGTCAACTGATTGATTTTTCCATGCCCTGAAGAAAGAGCAAATTTGATGCAATAAAAATCGATTCCAATATTTTGACTTATTAGCTTTTGTTGTTTTCAGTTTCGTTTCATAGGTTTGACGTTTAGTTAAAATTTTATGTAAATATTGTATTATTTTTTACGAAATTTACTATTTCCAGACAATTTGCCATTATTTTTGCTTTATAACTTGAACTTTTCGTAATTTGGAAAGTTAAGAAAAATGAATTAAAGCATGAAAAATGAAATGTTTACCCTTTAATTACTGTTGCAATCGCATATGATTACAGTTTATTTGAATGATTAAATTAGTTACTTAATTTGATTACTAATTTAACATAGTTTTTATATCCTACATATATATAAGAATTTAAATTTTGATCTGAGTATTTCCTATTGCAAATTTTCCCCCGCTTTCATGATTTAATTATTATCTCTCGATTATTATACAAGAATATATATTTAAAAGTTGGCTGTAGTTCGCAAGATAGTTATTGTTTAGAAGGACTCAGATCCGTATCGTTTTATGTGGTTCTAAAAATTTCATGTCAAAAACCTGGAACCCCAAAAGTTCAACAACAGTAAGAATACAATAATATAATAGGAAAAATGGAAACAAAACACCTGAAATATTAGTACGCAATAAGGGACATTAGATAAAAAGAAATGTATCTTATGTAACCTAGAAGTGAATTTTCACTTAAAAATTGCAAAGAATATAAATTTCAAGTGTTTAGCAATTTGAGATGCACATTGTTGGAGAGGCCCTTAAACTACCCAATGGAGAATATATATGTTTTTTTTTTTTTAAACGTCACCAATCTCAATTGTACCCTCCGCTAATCTAGAAGAAGGGGGAGAGGACGATTATACAGGGAGAAAGTACTCCTTTCATACATGAAAGAAAATATAACACTTAAAAATAACCAATAATGTGTATCATCATTGCAATATTAAAAGTTTCTACAGTGTTTTATGCGAAATAGACGTATTTTCATGGAAAACGAATTTAAACCATCACTAATTCGATGGCTCACAATTAATGTGAAGTAGAACAAAAGATGATGAAACATACTGCTACTTCCATAGCAGTTCGTACAACTCAATAGTAACATAATCTTATTTCAGCTAATAAATCTTCACATTAATTCACGAATGATTATTAGTTATTATGAAGTAAGAGTGGGTCGGAATAGGCTTTTATCTCAACGTAGTCAGCCGATGAGGTGAAAACTGTTCAGAAGTTTTCGTGAGTATCCCCTCCCATGCTTGTTAATCACTAATGGCAATTAATCAGATTAGAACAATTTTCTGTAACTTGTTTTCCAAACGATAAAAATTAAGTAATAATAATATATCTATCCTATGCGGCTGAAGTACCAAATAAAAGGTCTTAAAAAATGAAAAAACATATTTCTTAGCATAGTATGTCTTATATATTATCTGTTAAAATCATCATCCGATTAGACTTCGCGAAAGTAAACTAAGCATTCACTTTTTAAATTTTTAATAAATTAATTAATGGTAAAAAAATATGTATGCAGCATTTCGGATATAGCGATGCTGGTAAATCATAATACTCAGATTTCCTCTTCATTTATCATTAAAGATGTCACTGGATGGGAAAGGAAATAGTAGGGGATCCTACAGAGTTAGAATGTCTTATTTTGAATCTAGAACACATTTTCGAAGGGAAAATAGAGGAAAGGATTATAAAATCTACAACACTGTCCAACTTAGAATAAATTCTGAATAGGAATCAGAGACATATAATTTTATGATCAGCAGCACTAAAATATCCTAGCTAACTTTTGAACAGACTCTAAGGATGAATACAAGTAGGGGATTTTAGTTTTCTCATAATCAGAATGTCTCATGTTAACTTTAGAGCAAACTTCTTAGGCAGCAGACATATCCAATATTATCAAATTTTTAGGTACTTACGTATTAAAGCAACCACGTTAGTAGATGGCGCCAAATTTTCAGAATGTGCCAAACTCTGGCAACCATAAACATAACCATTCTTCCGGCAACCATGATCATAACAATCCTTCAACCAAGCAACGTCACTATTTTCGTATGCTTTCTTTCCTGTTGTATTCCAAGTTCCAAAGGTTTTTATAAAGAAATCGTGATATTTTTTGCCTTAAACTTAGTTTCAAAATATGAGATTGTGGAATTTGCTATCAATGAAAGAAAAGGCGGTAAATTACTAAAAGAATATAGAATTACTTTGAAAATTTCCTAAAAGGGAGGACGGGGGGATTCCTAAAGGGGATTTCCTAATGACAAGGAAATAAGTTTCCCTGTGTAGCCGCTATTGCCAACTGTTGCATGAAGCCGAGTCTCTGCAATTCTCTGTTGTTTTCTTTAAGCAAAAACAGATCGCTGTGTATTTCGCGAGAGTAATAGCACAAAAAAATCACAGAAAAGTTTGAAAAAGAATGCAAAAGTTTTATTTTTTTAATGTATCACGTAATCCTTATTTAATATTTCAAACTTGTGTTTTAAATTGCTAAAGTATTTTTTTTTCTCATGTGCTGATAATGTTTACCGACTTAGGATAAATATCGATGGTTTAGAAGTCTTTTTAAAGGGAAAAAAAAAAAAAAAGATGGAAAACCACCAACTTGCACCCGATAAGTAAATTTTACCTTTTCATCGATCTGTGAAAAATCGCCAGATTGCGCCAATGTGGTTGCGTTAATAAAGTACCCATTTTTGTTAGCAGAATTCGGTATTTTGCGTTATAAAATTCAATGCAGCATTCGCCGAAAGAGTAGAAATTTGAGGTAGAAAGAGTAGAAATTCAAATGAATGTACTTTTTGTGCCATTCCGAAATCTTTTTCCACAGTCATCATGCCTAACCGGTTGTACTGATATTATGCCTAACAGGAACTGTATTACGCTGTTAAATGTAAGTGTTTTAAACTAGCAAGAACTCTGTTATACTGTTTCATGTAACTACTTTACATATTTATCTTTTTAATTGCTTTTACTGCTTCTGAAATTATTACCTATGTTTCTCAAGTTGAGCAGTTTCTTAATGTTAAGTTTATTACAGTTTTTGTAATTTTTTTTTAAAATCTGCTCATTGCCTTAGTAGCTTGTTTAAATACGCATGTGTCAATTTTAGATCCTACATTAAACCTAGCCTAAATTTCTCAAGGGATAAGAAAGGTAGGGAATTTGAAGACCAGTAGCGTTAGCACGTCAGCAGCCCCCCCCCCAGCTACCGAGCGGTACAACCTGAGTTTGAGCTAGGTGAATGGTTTGGCTGCATGGGCTTTTCCGTGGTTTTCCCCATGTGCAACATGGATACGAGTCAGTTTTCCTAAGAAAGCCTCCACAAAGGCATTACTCCCTTCGGAGATAACCCTAGTATGCTTTGCCCTTTGTCCCAATTAAATAAACCAAATGTCCGATGTTAAATCTAAAGAAAATTTCAGGAAGAGAAGAAACAAACAAAGGGCTCTCTTATCCACAATATAACAAGATCTTAAGATCAATCAAGTACAAATTTAGAAAAGAAGTTCTATTAAACTCAGTTTTACAAATTTACTCAGTTAATACGTTTTGCTATAGAGAAAACACCCCTAAAGTTTCGATGTTTTTCACAATATGAATCAGAAAGACCATGTCATATTTGATGTACATAGCATCATCAGATTTTTCGGTATGCAGCTTTAAAAAGTACGCCATGTAGCTTTTAGTTAAAATTTTCTTTAAGATTGTATCAAAGATGCAACCCAAGCCATTTTTAGAGATTAAAAAAGGAGAAAGATATCGTCAAATTTAAAAGAAAATTTTTTTGAACAAATGAAAGAAGCAACAAAAAAAGTTATCACAAAATTTTAATCCGCAACAAGCAGCATATTTGATAAAGTTTGCGATGTAAATTTGAAAAATATTTCCGGTGCGAATATACGTGACTCGGCAAACATCTTACAGACATTTGAGATTGTGAATAAATATAAATGAATTTCAAATTATAAAAGAAATATTGATACAACAGCTCGAGGTAAATATGCATAGCAGCGCCCAATGTAATTTGAAAAGAATTTAAATTAGCATTGTGTGACGAAGAGATTAACTAACAATAGCTTTGAAACAAAAAATAAATAAAATTCGATTCGCGAAGATAATTGATCAGTTGTATGAAAACTCTCTGCAATTAATTTCATTATAATTACTTCAAAAAGAAAAAGTCAGCAGCTAACAGTAAACAATAATAATAATGCCACATTTCGTTAGCATAGTCTAAAGAATTAGTTTCAGAAAACCAGTTTCAGAAAAGGCACAACTTTTTTTATTACACAAAATACTAATCAACTAAGATCGGATGAGGAGGTTGGAAAGAGAAAAGAGTGCAGAGTGCAAATGTCATATATTTTTAAAGCACTGATTTATCATTCTTTATAGTTTAAAGATATGTTTTAAATTTATGATTCTCCTTTAACTATTTTACTCACTCTTACTTCATTTTACTTACTTTAAGTGTGAATTAATTGTGTTTGCATTGTTATAGAACTGTGCATTTTAGTTTTGCATTTCATGTTGTGATAAATTTACAGGCCAATTTCGCATCATGCTAAAAATCAAAACCTACTCCTTTTGAATTTATGTGAATGAATGAATGAATTTTTATTACATTTGAATATAAGAAGTTCTTTCTATCATATATAACCGTTCACAACTTGCCAATTAGTATCTGTTGTAGAATTCAAAGTTACAAATTTGAAAAATTTACCACTCTTGCAATATATTTGCAGATACTTTTACAAAGTACAGCCAAATCTGGAGACTTTCCAAAGTATTTCGAATTTTTGGTATATTCTTTTTACAGAGAACTGAACCAGAGGTAGTAAAAATTCTATAAATCTTGAAGAACCGAATACCAATGGAGTTCGGCTTTGCTGGCAAATATAATAAAAACCTCGGTTATTTGAATTAATTCGGGTGATTAATTTCGGAAAACACTTTTTTTAGGATGATTCACATTTTTTTAGCGAAATAAAAATATAAATAAAAACTTATAACATTCTTAAGCAAGTGCACAGAAATGCATTTACATAGCTATATTACTTTATTTTATATCATTATATTATATTAATAAATACCTCTTGAGTATTTTATACGAAAAAGCTTTATAATTTCCTTTTAAATTTTTATTCTCATATGAATTACCTAAAGCAAACAACGTGAATAAGTAATTATATAAAAAAAGTATTTAATTTTTATTTTACACTATTATTAGGATTTCACATTATTATTACGATTTATTTTACATATTTCCTACCACTATTACACGACTATTTCAATTATTACCTCTAATTTTCTTCGCTAGTGCCCCCCCCCCAATGAATACAACCGACAACATGCATGATGAAAATATATGCGAATATAAAAAGAAGAAAAATAAAATGTTGTATCCCATAAATAAACTTAAACTTTCAGCTTCAGGACCCCTTCACTAAAAAGGCATCGTAAGTGGTAGGCTACTAACAAATTCCTTCATAAAATGGCAAAAATTTACTTGAAATTCAAATTATTTATTATTTATTGAAATCTTTGCTGTTTCTGAATTTGATATTTATTCACTTTCAAGAACCTTCTTTTTAGGCAAAGCAAATTTTAATTGATATATTCTGTGAACACAAGAATATTGCTTTAAAGGTATTTCTTCCGCCTTCTTAGTATACTTCCGTGGTGTAGTGGTCAGCACGCTCGGCGCTTATTCGAGAGGTTCGTGGTTCGAGTCCTAGTGAGGGCATTTCTCATTTTTCATGTCTCCTGTTTCGAAATAACCTAATGTCAATACAGTGGTGCCCGAACTAATAAACGCGGTGGATGATGATTCTCCACCACCAGGATTTGGCATTGGGTCCCCTAATCCCCAGTCGCCCTTTAAAAGGGGAAGTATATACGATATTTCTCCCGCCTTCTTAGCATGCCTTCATGGTGTAGGGACGCTCGGCGCGTATTCGAGAGGTCCTTGGTTCGAGTCCCGGCGGCGGCATTGCTCATTTTTCATCTCTCCTGCTTTTAAAAAATACCTAATGTGTCTACAATTCCTGGAACTGAAATTCATTTCATAGTTCGCTATTTTTATTTGCAATATTATAAGGTCATTTTAATACATGTATTTGTCCCTAATGAATAAAACAACGAGAAATATTATGTAAGAAAATTAGAAATAACTGGTTTCCGGACATACTGATTCAAGGTAATTTTTCACAACCTATTTATTCGGTTTAGATGGATTTCGATTAAATGCAGCTGATCGGTGTTTACAGTAATTCGGTAATAACGACCTACTGAGAAATCCACAGATAAGGCACAAGTTCCTCTATTTCTTTACCCGAAGACGCCCTTCTCAGGGATTATTTCACTACTACTTAAATATTTAAATCCAGAACTCTCTAAAACAAGCCTTCAGGCGAAACTGACTTTGAACGCAAATCTAGATACTATAAAAATGATTCGATCTTGGCAAAGCCTTGTCTGCCTAAGGTAAGATCTGCCTTCGTGGAGAACTCTTTAAGTAAACAGCTCTGCCATTTGGTGGCATAAAATGCTACTGGCCGCATGGGGACCAGCGCAGAGTACACATTTGGCCACTATCTCTTTTTTGCCTTTTTTAGGGCATTCTAGTGATGTGTCTGATTCAGAACACCTTGCACATCGAGGTTTGTTATAGCAAGCTCTCTGCGTATGCCCGTACCGTTGACAACTAAAGCATTGGATCGGCCCAGCTCGACTCCTGTATGCGACAATTTTAACTCTCACGTCGAGCAAATGACTAACTTCGTAAACTTTCTTACCTTCTGTGTTTCTCAGAGTTTCTATGCAAAATACAGACAGAAGCGTTGGAATTCCATTCCTCATTCTTTGTAGTTGATGACATTTTGAGACAAGAAAATTTAAGTAATTCTTATTTAACATCTTCTCCAGGTATATCTGTCACCCATCCTTTGATGACCGTTTTGATGTTTTTCTCTGAATTAAGGAGAAAGGCATAAAAATCACCTTTCAAAACCTTCCCTTAAATAGCACTTCTTTCTACATCATTTGGAATACCCGCGCGCTAGCTGATTAACATTCCGGCAAGAAAGCCTGGGTGAAAGCGAGACAGAAGGGAAAGTTGCTTTAACTAAAAATTAAATGTTAGTTAAATTAAACAAATCTCCACAAACCTAACAGGTATGTCAAAATATATAACATCAATGGAAGTCGAAAAGAGCATCGCGTGTTTCATTCTGATTAATATTTTCTTTATCCCTCATAACATTCGCTGCTTAAAGCTGGAAGTTTGGAAGTTTTAATAAAATATCTTTATAACATGATTATGACATTCGGCATCAGCAGAACACCATTGGACAAGGCACCTACCTCGTTACGACCTCAAGGATGCTGTACAGCTTGCGCATCAAAATTCATTGGTTTCAATTTCATACGCGAAAAATGACAAAAAATGAAAGCATTGGAATCATAAAGAAATATTTAAGCTGATTTATGAGCCTAGTGTAGTGTTTTCATGTAGAGCTATTTCGTTCGCTCCGAGTTCATCACTGTATTGCGGCGATTTACTTCGTTATAATATATAAACAAAAATAATTTGGATTTCAAAATCTTTAAATTAAATTAATTTTTCCTCTCTCGCATTTTGCATTCATCGTTATAACAAGCTCAAGGGCCGGAATTTTTATTCATTCTGTAATTGCTACAAAATGTCATTACACATTTCTACGTTTACAATATACTGATTTTCAATTTTGCTCATTATGTAAACATTATTTTTAATATATTTCGGCATGGTTTCTGTTAGCTGTGCTTAGTCACTTAGTACATTTACCGATAAAAATATATAGTAACAGTTTACTTCATTTACAACAATACAATCTTCTAAAAGGAGCTGCTTGGTAAAAGATTAATAACCGTACTAACCAGATAAACTGAAAGTAGATACTGATATTTCTACTTGTAATTTCTTATTATGTTCAAATAAAACAAGATGTACACAAATTCCGGATTGGAAATTTTAAAATTCAGCAGAGCATATCCATGGCTCTGAACTGCTAAATTCTCCCTACAATAATCTAAACACGCCACAAAATTAAACTCATTCGAAACCTCCAACGCACGTTGAAAGGATAAAAAATCATTTTTTGAGTACCTAAGTCACGAAAATCAGGCGTGGGAACTGCAGAAACGCCCAACATCTTTCACCCATGGAAGGTAGGGGGGAGGACTGACACAGCGTAACACTTATCCATCCTGTCGTCCACCACCTCAACCGCGGCACGTGACCATGCCCCTATGTGTGAGGATTGAGAACAAATGACGGTATTTATACAGGTGAAGCGATTATCTCCAAGGTATTGAACGAAATCTAGTAAATGTGCCACCTAGGCAGATTGCCTTCAATCTCTTTTAAACCATCCTTTTTTTCTTTCTTTCTTTTTCCATTTCATCCCCCCGTCTATCAACGGCCACCTGCGGCATCTCAGCAAGCTGGCGGGTGGCATGCACAAAAAATATTCGACGGATATGATAAAACGTAAAGTTGTCTGTGTGACGTTAGCAATATCTTTTTCTCATTAAGTAGTAAATGATGTATAAAAAAATGGCTTTATGAGTTTTTAAACCATTTGAAAAGCATGCAAAACGGTAAATTCAATGGAGGACTGCGCGGGGGGGGGGAATTCGGAATGAATAATATGCAATTCTTTTCAGAGTATATACAATAACGGAAAGCTTATTTTTCTTGCAATGAAATCGCCTCAAGAAGAGTAATGGAGTATATATATGTATAAATATATAGTGTTTACAGTCATGCTGACATACAATTTGAATGGAATTATGCTATTTTATGTAGCATATTTTAATTCAGAGTTTTCGTTTAACTAACTTGATTTTTAATAATTTTTACTGTCTGTTAAATAATATAATTTTTAACATTACTAAAATTCAAAGGACTGAAAAAATTAACACAAACTTTTGAATTCGAAAATAAGATGTATTAAAATATTTGATTTCAAGTAAAAAACCTAAGTAAACAAATATAAGTAAATCTAAGTTATTACGTATCGGTTTTACGACTAAAAATCTTTCTTAAGATGATGATACCTTTGTGACGCCTAGATTTTATTTAATCTTAGTCCTAATTTATTTATGATGTATAGATATTTTTGATTGCACAATTTAGAAAAAAGAATTCGCTCATTATACGATTATTAACAGTGTCACACATATTATAAATATTCAACAGTATTTTTATTAATTTCTATATGTGTATAATATGATTAATAATGCTTTTTATTGCAGTTAACAGAAAATATAAACTGAGAAAACTTTCTGCAGAAACTAGTTATGCTTGTTAGAGGGGATGAGCATGTTTTACCAGAAATAGCACAATTACTAGAACGCTGACCTCCTCCGAGAAGAAATGAAATCTGAATGAAAGTACGACAACAAAGAATTTTAAAATTAAAATATTTTCATAACAAAAACAATTTCCGGAATAAGTCAATAATTTCTAGAACAACGTTAAATCAATTGGATGCTTTCTCGAATTTTTCTAACAGGTTCTACAGCTGTTTAAAAAACATATGTGCAGGGAAATAAAGAACAGAACAAAAAAATGTAATTTTTAGAATTTTGATATGTTTCACAATTGTTTCTGTAATACAACAGAATTATTTTTGAGCGAACAACACTTGTAGTACCGAAATTTCTCTGTCGTGCAGGGAAGTTGACAACATGTAGATACAGGGGCGACAGTGTGACCATTTTTTTCAGTTTGAAAAGCGAAATGAGTCCATGATGTCTGAAGGACATTGGAATTGCATAATTTAACGGACCTTACGTACGTGTGACGCAAAAGCAGCAGCGTGAAAGGTCAGGTCCCGCACGTGCGAACGCAGAAGTAGCCCTCAGGATAAATCAGCAGGACTCGTTCTATGATTAAACGAATGATCCCACCAATAGTGAGTGAGTCAGAGAGGTATTCATTACGATTCGGAAGTGCCAGCGGAGTTATAGAAACCGAGATTATGATCTAACCTTTGGGACATCGGCAATTTATCAAACGCCTTGCTCTGTTGAGAATACGCAATGAGCTGCGAACGACCAAACCATCCAACAACCTTCAGAAATTTGAATCTCGGAAATAATTTGCATATATCAGACTCTTTCATCCTGCCATAATCATATTTTAATGGATGGCGAAAACAGTCTTTTTTCGCCAAGACAGAAACGGCATCAAAGATAATCCAGATTACAAGAACAGCTCTAGGGACCTTAGAATCAGTGAGCCATTCTTTGCAAATAATGGTTAAGAAAATTAACAAGTGCCATTAACGGAAAAAGATCATCTAGCTAAGAAAAATCATTCATTGTTATAATCTTTCGTGAGTTCTAAAAGTAAAAATGTTAGCTGCTTGAATGTAAAATCGTAGTTGACATCTACTTTAGTGCTCCACTGCTCCATTTATCATCTAAGCTTCAAATTTGATTAAACATTAAAAATACGCAACATCCCTCTCCCCAAATTCTGCTTCCGTAACACAAATAAGGGTCGTATTCTAAATTTAGGCACTATTTTAACTAAGCTGATAACGTTAGGCTTCGCGCGATAAATCAGCGAAGTACTGGTACAGAATAAACAGGAGACAAGTGAAAGCAGGATCCGGACACCCGGGCGGCTTACACAGACTATTCGGGTATCGTCCGAATCCCGCAACTGTCCAGAACAACGCCCTCACGGTGTCCCATGAAGACCGCGCACAGCCCATTTTCCCAAACTTAGAACATAATTTTTCTAAAGTATTAAAACGTTTGATCTGCAACCAGAACAAGGACTGCGATGGCCAAAAGGATTTGCAACTCAAATGGCTTCTCCATTGCAAATATGCATGTATGAAAACAAATAAATAAATAAAATGAAACTAAAAAAAATTCTCTATTTCTGTCCGTGGTGTCCTATTTAAGGCTTTCTTGAAGGGCAACAAAAATGGCGCCATTTCAGGATTTTTCTTTCCTTCTGTAGGTGTTATCAGTGAGCGTGTCCATCTGTGCTATTTCCGCCTTTCTTTTATATTATGGAAGAATCCTTTTTTTAAAAAATAAATAACCAGAAAAAGTCAAAGCACAATACAGCTACTTAAAACTGTGCATACCAAACTAACTGCAATTACTCCACATTAAATCGGCCCGGGTGTTCGGCTCCCTGAAATGTATTGAGATAATCTAGCAACAGTCGAAAATCGAGTGAGATAAACAATGAGGGAATACTTTCTCCTGTTTTTACTTTAGAAGCAGAAATTCAAAAATGAGATTCTCCTATTTCAAGCATTTCGGGGAAAAAATGTTTGTGAAAGAAGAAAAAGCGAAAAAGAGAGCTTTTTAACGTAAACCGAGACTATTATCCCGAAGAGGGGAAAGAAAAGGCCAGAAAAGAGGAATATATCTTTGTAGAATAACTGAGTTTGCAAATGGCTGTACAAAATTCATTTTCCTATATATGGCTCAATATTCTTGCTCAACATGAAACAGTCATTTTACGAAAATTAGTCAATGAAGTGATGAGAGTCTATTTTATTAAAAACTGTGATAGCAATATTATTTACAATTTTCTGAGTATCTTTAGAGGTACAGTCTTTGATGCCATGTAATTTTAAATCAGATTTAATGCTAGTTCAGTCCTCAAAACTTCTCATCTTTCATTTTCATTTAAAGAATTCTGAAAACATTTTGCCGTGATTATTCTTTAAAAATTGACGTGACCATATTTCAAAATAACGACAATGAATTGTAATGAAATAAAATCTTCAAGTATTAGCATGCCGTCCAAACACGAAGCTTAAGGGATGAAATGTTATTATGACATAATTTTATACATATTTTACAGTTACGTGTCCTCAGATCAAATTTTTGAGCTAAGCATTGAACTTAAAAGAGAGAATGAAACGAGAACTTCTCTTTCCGATTTCATACAGAAAAGCTGAACAAGGATGATTTAAAAAAAAAAAAATTCTATTCTATCCATGGCTACAGTGGCGGCAATTCTGCCACCGCAGTGAGTATATACGACTGACTAAAAGGCACAGCTCCGCTTACATGTGGATTTGTTTTTAAAAATGAGCTAAAAAACCTATTTTACACTAACTGGCAAAAAAGTAACAAACATATTACACAGGTTACAAATACCAAGAAGCGTCAAAATGCTTATTACTTAAACATACGCAGACATCAATTTATTTCATCAATTGCTCTCAAATAAATACGAATCTATTAGAAAAAAAATTTTTTTTTTAATTTGAAATGTTTCAGATTTTAAATTACGTCCAAAGGGGCGTTTTTTAACGTTTTGTGTATTACCTTTATTTATTAAATATCACGTTCTTCGCACTTAAACCATAAGAGAGCAATATCGCAAAATAATTTTAAAATGATTCTATCTTTAGAATTTCTGATACATAGTTCCGCGCGCTGGAGATAAAAAGGGCCCCCTCCCGTAGAGTCTCATTGCTCCCGTCCCATTGCTCGCTTTTAAATCGTTTGAATTTGTTCATAAAAAATTCGTTAAAGTTTTACAAAATATGAAATAGCTAAAAAAATAAATTCCAGATTCCAAATTTGGGCTTCCAGATGCGCATATTCGGGTGGAAACGTACGGTATTCACAATTGGATGAATCTAGGTACCGTTGTTGTATCACGTTTGGAGAAATATACATACATTTATGCAGATTCTTCATTATTTAATTTCTTTAAATATAATACAGAGCTGCAATATTTGGTGGCAACAGTTTGAAAAATGATTCAGATTTTTAATGTTTCCAACGCGAAATTGCAAAACGAAAACAATAATCCTTTAGGGACAAGCCCCTTTAGACTAAAAAAAAAAACTTCAACTTTTAACGTATACACACATTTGCAGATTTCACATACTGCCATTGAAACCAAGCCAAGAAAATGGAAACAAATTTAAGAATAAATTACTTCAGCTTGCAATTAACAGCACTATAATAATGCGCTATTGTAACGATTTTACAGCCAGCTCCTGCTGCCAGTACTGATTATTTTGGATATAGCAAGTGTCTCCCAAAATTCTTTTCTCTAGCAAATTTTCTACCACTGTATTGTGCGAATACAGCATATAATACACACAATAAGCCATGCTGATCGGTTATTTATGTTACTATTTAAACTTCTGGTGAAAGTAGAAAAACTACAGTTAAGTATTATTCGTACCATTATTATAGGTATTATAAGTACTTTATATAATATACATAGTGCATGTTCATTTTAATTTGAAACAGTACTTTGAATCTCCTAAATATGACTATCTAAAAAGTAGCAAAACAGAGAGATTATTATAAATATCTTCTTCTGAATATATATAATGTATAAATATTATTATATCTTCAGAGAAACTATTATAAATCTCTCTGAAGAGCATCATTTCAAATTTATTTCCTATCATATGATCCTTACATAATGTTAATGATGAATGCACTCACATAAAAGGAAAACCTCTCGTCGAATTATAATTACATCCGAATTTTAATCAAATAGCAAAAAGTAATACTATGTCCTTCTGCTGAGAAATCAACTCTATATATTCATACATGTGTATAATTTCATTACTCTTAATCTAATCTCATAGCATAAACTATGTACCCTGTCCATACTAGTACCCTGCCCAGATAACTTGCAGTAATTTTCATTACCTAATGCTGTTAACACATAAAGATAAGTTTGAAATTTTGGAACATACGTTTGCAATTCTTGTGCGTACCTCTAGTACTAATTTAGAGACATGTTTAGGTGAATAATGAAATGTCAAAAATACAGAGCTGTAACAACCAGCCATGGCTACATCTTATGGTAATCACCCATTTATTATCTCCTATATCATCACACTCACAATTTTATTACGTACGTAATGACATGGTTTCACAAAACTTCTATGAATTTCTGTGCCTAGTAAGGTAAACGCCATATTAGAAAGACAGAGGCATATACCTAGACTTTTATATTCTTAGAAAGTAGTCTTCATAGATCAATTAGTAAGGATTTTTTTCAATAATTATATACAATTTATATATTAAAAATAAAATAAAAAAGGAGAAAAGAATTAAAACTTTTTATAAAACAAATTTACAATTTTAAATTCATGGGAAAATTTTCACATTGTTTTAAGGTGTAAGTCCAATTCACAATCAAGCGAAATATTTAACTGTCTCTAATAAATAGATTCATTTCGAGAATACGGATACTCAGCATGGTGAATAAATTTCTCTGCTTAATTGATACGCATAATTCTATAAAAACAATATGCAAATTCAAAGAGATTGCTTAAAATCAACAAAAATGAGTATAAATATTCTTGAAAGATTCCTATTCTGATAAAGCTTATAAATAAGACGGATTTCTAGATACTTTGATAACACTTCGCAACAACTGCTCTAAACTTATTTTACCGATACTGCACTCTTGAAATCATATTGTCCTTTGCTGAAAACCACTAGTACATAATAGTGTACCGCTTCTTTCATTAATTTAATTCTTCTAAAGCTGTCATAATCCATCATAAATTATCTTTCTTTTGATCAGAGTCAGCAGGCTTTTCATGAAGGTTTCACCAATGCACCAGAGATATGGTTGCTGGTTTGGACCCCACACATTCATTCTCATATCTACAAGAAAAAAAACCTGATTTTAAGTATTATATTCGTAACGAATTAAAAATCAATCCCAGTGGAAACCATGTTGAGAATTCAGTGAACTGCAGACTTAGTCATTAAAACTATTGAGAATATGACTTAACTGAGGAAGAACTATTCTTGAATTTACCGACAAATGAATTTTTTACGATGTACATATTGCTAGAAAGAAATAAAATAAATTCGGTGACTAATATCTGGTTAACAGAAACAATTATTTTATAAATTAGAAGCATTGACAAGAAATGAAATGATAATTTTACGAACCTTAAGAATAATGCATGTACTTTGGGAATTAACAAATTCTGTACCGTGGCCATTCTGCAGCCAGGAATAAAAGTATTGTAATTTTATTTTAAAGTTTAAATACTTTCATTACACTTTAAAAAAACGCATTTTATTAACTTAGTTCTAAATGATAATAAGACCTACATTTCATACACACCTATTAGGGAAAATTTCAGCTTTTAAAAAAAATAAAGATGAAAATTTAAAGGCCTGCTTCCTTTCTCTACACATGGTTTCAAAAGAAAATGACTTTAAGTTAAGTGGCACTCAGAAATTCGTTCTTTGACAGTTTTTCAAACAAAAACTTCCCTTAAAACAATGAACGGCATAAGTGGACCAAAAGTCGCATAAATCTTCCCATAAAATCCGAGATTTATATACAAGATGCTCAAGTTCGAGATTTGAACAGGATTCACTATTTGGAAAACAAGTAAAAGATTTTAAATTTTCCTCAGACATTACCTTTAAGTTTGTGTACCCTTGTTTACCACAGCTCTGAATAATGGTAAAATTAGGTACGTCAAAAGTAGAACTATTAGAGATCAAGGAAGATTTTGACGAAATATCTACCTATATAAAGATGGAATTTAATGACATCTAATAAAAAATTAGAAGTAGAGTGAAAGTTCACGAACGTCTCTTATCACGAAAAAATTCAGTTTACGAACAAATTATTTGAATTAAAAATGCCTCGGATGACGAAAGGTGCCTGGGATGGGTAACATATGATTTTTAAAGGTGTCTTTGACCACAAAATTATCACTCAGGTGCTTCGTGAAACAATCATTTTGACAATTTCTCTTACTTAACACTCATTAACGAAGCCCAGCAG
The DNA here is from genome assembly GCA_000611955.2 of Stegodyphus mimosarum. Taxonomy (NCBI): domain Eukaryota; kingdom Metazoa; phylum Arthropoda; class Arachnida; order Araneae; family Eresidae; genus Stegodyphus; species Stegodyphus mimosarum. Next base: position 438,911 of record KK114968.1, read on the forward strand.
AAAATGACTTATGGGACCATGAATTCGGCTTGGAGGAAATTATAGCCATATTTTTGTTGTAGGCAGAAATACTGACGCCTCTAATACTGATGTAGTCTTTGTAATCAGAGTATTAGTTCTCTAGGCTTGGGATTTTGGATGTTAACAGTGAACACATGGATAAACTACTAGAGAATTCTAAAAATAAGCTCAACAAGACAGAAGTACAAGGGCTTCAGAAGCAGCAACAAAAGGTAATTGTAAAGAAAATGGAAAAGGGAGGAAGAAAAGATGATAGTTTTTTTACCTGTGACATTTTTACAAAATTAGGTAAGATGCAAAGTTTTCACGTAACGGTATCACCTGATAAAGCAGTAGTACGCTATATTATATGCATTTCAAATGGCAATGCCATGCCTTACTTTAGGAACATTTTAAAACCCAGACAACAATAAATCACACTTGAGCAAAATGCAGACAACAACAAATCACATGTGAGAAATTTTGAGTAAATGAAGGCCCAGCGAATCTCAAGCAGAGTAGAGAAGCGTTACGCGATAAATAAAAGACAAAAGAAGATGCCCCAGAAAGACAGTTATTTAATCTTACCATGGAAAGTGACTCATTCAAACAATAATATATCTTCCCCTTTCTGTTCCTCATTCATTTTCCACTTACGCCGTAACCTTCTCTTCATTCAAATACGTACTTCTTTTTTTTAATCTTAAAACTAATAATTTCCTTTGGTTTTGTATTATGCACTTATCCAAAAAATATTGTAAATTTACGTAAGTAATTCTGTGCTGTTCAAGAACGGATTAATGCATTTTACATTAATTCCTACGGGAGAAATAGTTTCGGTTCATGATCTTTTCGGATGAGGAATGGGCTTCAGGATTGAATTAAATTCGCAAACAAAGGTTTCTCTGTATTCTAAAACAAATTCTTTTATTACTACTGCTCTAAAACTTTCAACTGACTCTTCGAAATCGTATTTATAACAGGCAGGAGTGCACAAGAGCCTATGGAAATTTAATGTAACGACGCAATGGTTGATATTAGTCGAGGAAAGACCGCAAGAGCTGAATGCACTTTTTATACGGGAATTGGTTTGTATTTCTGCTACAATTACAGAAAACCATGAACCAGTTCGTTAGTCAAGATTCGAGCCCGGGTCGAACTACTCGTAGTTCTAGTACCAGTGTTCTCTGCTCTTAACCATTCAGCCACTTATGGGCCGTAACAAGACGTAAAAAGACTAGGCTACAGATAAAAAGACTGGAAAGACTAGGTTACAGATATAAAACGTACCCAAATACTTTCTTTCCTTATGTATAAATTTTTTTTTAACTCTCCGTGAACTTTCAAGGTAACCGTACATTAAACGACAATTTTAACAGTCCTTTCTTTAAAAAACAAAAATTTTCATAACAAACTGATTACTCGACACATAACTTTGCGAGATCGATAACATAATAATCCTTTGCGAGATCCATAACAAAATATTATACCCTAATAGAAAGCCAATACTGCAAATCCTACTCCTATCCATTACTACTACTAGAATTCAGACATTTTCCACTTGGACTGCTTTCATTTTGCTGATACCGTTCTCAGTTTCGGCCTGATAATATGTTATGATACATGCTTCCGTGGTATGCGGACATTCACTGAAACTGTCACTCTTACAATGAAAATGGAACATGATACGACTTCTCCGCATTAAGCTATGAATCACTGCTTCATTCTAGTAGGAATCAGCAAGACTATGTTAAGTAAAACTGGCCTCTACTACTACGTAACCTTCATATTCTCCATTTCACCAAGAAGGGGGAGTCGTAAGAAACATTAAATAAACAAAGTAAGCACATGACGTTTTTCATCATTAATTAATTTAATAATTCCTTCATCAGTTCTTGGGACACGTTTAAAATTACAAATTATGAAAACGAGAGACACATTTGAGACGGAAAAATTAAATGTACTCACCAACTTAAAATTCAGTTTGAACTTTCATAAAATGTTTTTTGTAAAGGTAAATTCAGTTTGAACTTTCATAAAATGTTTTTTGTAAAGGTATACATTCCAAATCATGCGAAACACTATAAACTAATCCATTTTTTAAACATAAACTACCGCAGACAATAATAATAACCGGGGGATCAACCCCTCCCCCCGGGGTGCTCTCCCTCAAAATTGGGAGTGGAAAATAGGAGTTCAACCTCTCTTCGGAGGAGGCTCTGGCAACCACTGTTCCACGTGATAATGGAGACGACAACTAAAAGATAAGGGCAGCTTATTTACGTTTGGCAAATTCACTGCGTAACGGAAAGAAGTAGCCTAACCCAGATAAAAACTTTATAAGTAACTTAACTATTAAAAGTCTAACTAACCTACAAGTAACTTAGCAATTAAAAAAGTCTTAAAAGTACTGCGAATATGAAGCATGGTTCTCTAAGGGGGAGGAGACTTCTGTGTACATTAAAGAATAAGTAAATAAATCATTTGATTATCTCTTTCTCTCTCTCACACACACACACAATATTTTTTTTTAAAGCACAAAATGCATTTGTTCCTCATGCTTCCTGAATCTTTATTTTGTTTTCAATGCTATGAATAATATATTTTCCAGCCTTTACCCTCCCATAACATTTATATTTTACTATGTTTTCCTATCTTCCTAATAGTTCTTATTTTACAAGTAACTGCTGATAATCAGTCCGACAAAAAACTTCTTAACATTTTCAAACATTTAAAAAATTAATCTTTAGTTAGGTTATTCAATTATGGCAAAGCACATGAGGGCTATCTGCCTACAGGGAGGGATGCCTTCGTGGAGGACTTTCTAAGGGAAACTGGCTCGTATACACGTTACACATGGGGAAAACCACGAAAACGTCCATGCAGCCAGCCCGTTTGCGGGATTCGAACCTCGGACCGAACTACCAGTGTTCAGCGTCTTTACCGCTCGGCCGCTGGTGGGCCCTTAATCTTTCGAAGGATGAGATAAATTACTAAAATAACCCTTTTTTTACATTCATGGCCTAAAATGGTGTTTCTAAACACAGTCTTACCTTTTACTGTTAGCATTTTATCGATATGAACATTTAATAGCCTTTTCGACAATGACTGCAAAACTGTCATATAAACTTAATTTCCACTCCAGAAATATGAATCTCCAAAATCATAATTTCGGCAAAACTTTCAAAAACATGTTTAAAGATTCGACACTTCCAGAAAAATCGAATTATTATTTTTTAAACAATGTCTTTATATGTTCTCTCTCTCTTTTTCATAACATAAAACAACAAAATACAAAAGAGAAAATTCATTTCAAAGATTAGCTTAATTGACAAAGATAAAAACAACTTGACAGCAGTCTGCCGATTAGAAGGAATACCTTCATGAAGGATTTTATAAAGCAAATTAGCTTCCATGCAACCAATCTGTCCGCTGCGATTTGAAATCTCATCAGCCAATTTACCAATCCGGTCGCTGCTTGGCCGTTCATTTAAATGAAATAAACAAAAATACAGATCTACTATTTTGGGCACAGTGCAAATAATATGTTGTTAGGTGCGTACAAGTTCGTAACGGATTGAATGCAACCAGAACCGATGATAACATAATAAAATTTATTTTCCGAAAAGAAACACTTTATAGTTCTGGAACTTTCCATAAAAGTACTCTTACAGCAGTTTTTAGTATGACAGAGTACAATCAGTAGTTACCACTTCAAAGTACTAAGAACGTTAAACACAACGCAATGCAAAGAGCAAAGCTCGCACAGAGATCTTTCAGTATTCCGATGTCGACACTGAACTAAAAACTGAGAACTCATGCTCTCTATCTATCATACAATAGCTAAAATTCACAAAAGAGGAAATATCGTACTCGTACAGGTTTCCGACACAAAATATAGTAATCGGAACACAAAGAAATTACAAGTAATGGAAAAGCTAAAATTTGGATGAATTCAGACTTAGAAAAGAAGATTGCAATGGAAACTGAAAATGTAATCTCCATAGTGGTAAATAAAAAAGTCCCGGACCCATTTTGATGTTTAATAACTCATAAAATAATGAAGATGTAAACAAACTTATGGCATTTATTGATGGAATAACTTATATATTTTCCTTTGCAGGTTTGAATATCTTTACTTTTGTAAATACCGTCTGCGCGTATGGTTAATTACAGATAATTTCATTTTCCAGTCTAAATATCTGTACTTTTCTAAATATCGTCTGCTTATTAATTGCATTTTTCTCTCTTTTGATGTTGAGCGTGTCAGAAAGACATTTTTGCACAATCCTAGAAGATCTGCTAGATCAGCGGCAAAAGAATTGGATATGCCAAATTAATGCACGACCGAGTCATTGGGCCTTTCTTTTTTACAGAAAAGACGGTCTCATCAGTCGTATACTTAAACATGTTGGAAAACTTCGTATTTCCACAACTAGAAGAGCTTCAACCACATGTCTTTTTGCAACAAGATGGTGCACCACCTCATTGGGGTACCATCGTTCGTAGTTCTTTGAATAACCATTTTACAGGAAGATGGATTGGGCGAGGAGGTCCAATTCCTTGACCACCCAGATCACCTGATATAACGCCGCTGGACTTTTTCCTTTGGGGATTTGTAAAGGACAACGTTTACAGGAGGAGAGCGTCGAACATTGATGACATAAAAGCCAGAATTACAACAGCAATAGCCTCTGTGGATGCCTACATGCTTGCCGGTACCTGGCGTGAAATTGAATATCGACTTGATATTCTGCTTGCGACGAAGGGGGCACACGTGGAAATTCATTGACATGGATCATGAAACTTTTTGAGTCTATCTAACCATTTATGTTATTAATTTTAATCTATCTTTATTATTTTATGAGTTATTAAACATCAAAATGAGTCCGTGACTTTATAAACACCCTGTATATCGCTCTGAGACGTACAGCCGTACTGCATGATATCCAAACGAATATAAAAGCAACAGGCAGTAATATGTTTTGTATTGTTTAATTACTACAAAGCACACGAGGGCTATTTGATCAAACGGTAAGGCTGAAGAAACACGATTACAAAAATATACAATCTTTTATTACGACGAGTATGATGGCGAATGCAGAGCGATAAAAGATGTTTTTTAGTTCCATTTTATGTCTGATGGTTCTATAGCAACATCTTAAATGTACTTTTAGACATCTGTAATGGGCTGGAAAATTTTCGGCAGTTTTAAACTACAATATAAAAGATTTGGAAATAGATATCGACGGTAGCTGATAGGCATTTGATTTCTATATTAAATTGATTTAAATGTTTCATACTTTTTCAAACTGAAAGTCTAATAACGCTAGCAAATAAATGTCAAGTTAATCTGTTTTCGAGGCCCATATTTACATGTTTATTCTAGACAGTATAGGATCAAATAGTGTACAGTCTAAATGGGCTCTCGCGTATCTAACCGATGCTTAACAGCTGTCGAATCATTTAAATAAACCACTGAGAGATCCATTCAAGATTATATAAAATTGAATTTAAAAGAATAGAAATTATACACCTAAAGGGATTAAATTCAATATTTCTGTGTCGCACAATCGCGCACATACTCAAAGGGGAAAAAACAAAAGTGACTTTTCTGTTCTCAGTTTTTACACAGATAGAAAAGAATTCACCGATCGCTTCACTGCAGATCCGGTGGAAAAGTGAGGCTGGTCTCTAACAGACAGAAAGAGCAGATTTTGGATTTAATTTGGAATTTTCTGATTCGTGCAATGCCCTAAATTTATGAGAACATGAATATTACACATTTTTTTCTTATTCTACTACAATTTTCGTATTGTAATTCCAGAGGGAGACATATATTTGGTAGGACAGAAGACAAGTCTCTAAAGCGGATGCAGAGAATTTACAGTGGAATTGTTGAGATTGTATTTAAAAATCTGTATGCGTAAATCCATTTGTTTATTTCCAGCAATTTATTGCTTACTTCGAAAACAAATCTATAGCATAGCTATATAAGTCACAAACATAGCAAAAGTGATATTTCGGACAAATTGAGACATTCATTCAATCATCACGTAATCACTGCCGCATACCAGACACATTTTGCTCTAGTATGCACACAAACTCTTTTCACTCATTTACAGAACAGAAAGAATGGCTGGATGTTATTTTTTTTACGACTTCTCTCGCAAAAAGACGCTTACATAATCACTTTATGAAGATCTTCATAAAATATACCTCTTTCAAGACAGAAATCTCAATGGATTAATAAGCAAGTATAAGGCCTCGCTCACTTCGTTTGGCAGTGTACAGAAATGTAAATTCTGGATTTCTTCGAATTTTTCGTTCTCACTCCATCTCAAGAGACCATTTACATACATATTACATAGAATTAAAAACTTTTAGGAACCATTTAGATATGATGAATACATTCCAAATTGCTTACAATGCAACTCATAATTGAGAAACCCGCAGATCGTAAGCGTTTAACGCGCCATAAGGAACCGGTCTCAAAGCCATGTAATGAATGGTCTTCACTACAATTACATGGCCAATTTTGGGTAGTTCAATCGCCATTATTCATACGAAAATGGTTTCCAAAATACTCCTCAATCATTAACACAAAATATTCAAGGTAAGACAGATCAATCTCACAACTAAAGGAAATTTGGCTCCTCTTTCGTGATACACAAAAAACACTAAAAACAAATTAATGATCTATTTTTCTAAACACTATTTATCCCGTTCTAATATTTTGTTTCTTCTATGAAATGCTGACATTATTTACGTGGATTTCATTCATAAACAGCATTAAAAATTTTGAGTGCATTGCAGAAATTTTTAGTCCAAAGGGGCTTTGTCCTTTGTTTTGTTTTGCGACGGAAATATTAACAGTCTGAATTATTTTTCAAACTGTTGCCACGAAATATTGCAGCTCTGTATTATATTTAAAGAAATTAAATAATGAAGAATCTGCATAAATGTATACATATTTCTTAAAATGTGATAAAACAACGGTACCTTGACCCATCCAATTTTGAATAACGTACGTTTCCACTCAAATATGCGCATCTAGAAGCCTGAATTTGGAATTTGTTTTATTATCTATTTCATATTTTGTAAAACTTTAAGAATTTTTTATTAACAAACTCAAAAGATTTAAAAGAGAGCAATGGCAACACTCTACGGCGGAAAAATCTTTTTATCTAAAGTGCGAGGAACTGTGTATCAGAAATTCTAAAGATATACTTATCTTAAAATTATTTTGCGATATTGCTGTGTTAAACTGAATTTTATGGTTTAAATGCGAAGAACATGATATTTAATAAATAAAGGTAACACACAAAACGTTAAAGAACGCCCCTTTGGACGTAATTTAAAATCTGAAACCCTTCAGATCTTTCCTTTTCTTTCCCTCCCCTTTTTTTTCCTAAGAAAGTCTTTAGGCAGATAAACTGTTCCTAATTTTTTAAAAAAGTTCACTTATGCTTACGTCTATTTGATCATCTGATACATGCCGCCTCAAAGACGTAAGTTTCAAATACAAGTACCGTATTAATATACAGTTTACAATCCAATGGCTTTCCCATAAGCAAATAACATCAATAATTAACGATGGAGAATAATAGTCTAAAAATAAACTACTAATTATGTGTTACGTATTCAAATCAGATTAAGAAATTCCACTTTCCGCCTTGGTTAAGAAAGATGTAAGCTAACTTCAGATCTTGCATAGAGCAGCTAATACCTGTTCAATCTGCCTATACCGGCGGAAAAAGAAGCTTGAAATCTGATCTGTCAGGTTCTAATACCTGAAATGAACTTCGACTAATTTCTAATTGATATACTCGGACAGTATTTTTAGCTTTATCTTTGGACTGGATAATTTGATTATGGTAAATTGCGCTAAGGCTTCCTACTCAAGAGAGGGAATGCTATCGTTGTATCTGCTGGGAAAAAAATATTCTTATTCATGTTACACGTGGAGAGAAAAACTATGAAAACGCTCAGGCAACAGGTCTATTCGGCAGGGTCTGAACTGCTCAAACTATTAGTATTCTGGTCTCATCCGCTCGGCCACTAATAGGATTTAAGCTAACATATAATCAAAACAAAAACACAAACTGAATTTCTGACGCTCGTGAATGAATGAATGTTGACATTAAAGAATGAACTAATAAGTTCATGAAAGAAAGCACTGTTTAGTAAATAAACTGTTAACATTAGAAAATGAATGCACTGTAGTGCGGAAAAACTAATTGGTACAGCATTTCAACTGCATTCAAATAACCTAAAATTGTTCTTGTGACTGGATGACAACGGCGAACGGATTATAATGCTCAAGGCATAACTACATTTTCATCATATCAAGAGCTGAGCAGCAGGATATTTAATTTAGTCTTTATTCTGTAAGACATAATTAACGTAGATTCTTTAATTACAGATTTCCCACCGTATTTACTACAAAGTATAAATCTTGATAACGTATAATTTCCTCACATGAAAGAAACCAGTATTATTTCAGAGATCTTACCATGGCTAAAAGAGTTGGCAAGGTCCCAACAGGTGATTAGTTAACACTTCAACCAAAAATGGTCGAATGCATGAAAAAAGACTTCTTTCTTGCACAAAAATAGGGTCGTACGAAATTACGGTCATACGAAACGGTTAGCTACCTAAAAATCTCCGGCGAATGATAAAATTGAATGACATTTTTTATCGGGAGCACAGTAAATAGCAAGTACGCTAAGTGTTCATAATGATCCAATTATCTGAGCATGAAACTTTTACCATTAACCTACGACAATCTTCATATTATCATAAGGTTTCACATATTATCCTGAAAAGGGTGGATGACATTTACGTGACGTAATGTGGATCTCCTTGACAAAGGTCCTAACTACAACTTCAGTTAAAACTTCCAAAATATAACACAATTAACAATGCATTAAGATCTCTAATGATAGACAATTGGCACAAATGCTTCTTTGTTTAAGGAAGGAAATAGCTTCGCATTAAATCAGTTTCTTAAGGAGGTAATAAAAAGGAGGGGTCCCCCTTTCGCTTCAACAAGATGGATGACATTTCGCAATGGCCACATTATACCGCAATGGGCAGAATTAACTGTCACATATCAAGCCTACGAGGACGGCCTTGGCTAGATCACTGGCGCATTTAATACATTAATAACAGCAGCAGAGCAAGCAAAATTTAATTCGCCTCATTTGGTAGGCGAATCAAAAGCAGCTGAGTTGAGAAAGTTTGCAGGTGTGAACAAAATAAAAAAGTATTTTTATTTATTTACTTGTTATGATTCCCATAATAATTGCACTGGATACTCATTAGTAATCAGACGAGGAGTGTCAAGAAAAATAACACAAAGAATAACAATAACAGAATGGGAACACGGTTATTTTCCCAGGAGGGTAAAAGCAAGTTGGCTGAAAGATAGTACTGCGTGGGAAAATCGGTTAAGAAAGAAAAGTGGACGTCAGAAAAGAATACAGTCGACAAAAGCTCTAATCCAATTGGGAAAATATCAACGAGAAGTATGCAGTAATCGATCTATCTGTTTGTTTATTTTAATTAAGTTGAAGCTAGATGAAAGCTATCAAGCTTCCAACGCTCACAGCAATATCGAGATTAAATGTAATATAATCAGAATTGTAATGAGACATCTATACACACTGAATTCGTTATTTTTCTTACATGTTACAATTATAAATTTCATCAAGATGAGAAGCTGCAATCATATAGTTCCCTGGCAGTAATTAATTATAAAGAGCTTTGAGAGCCTCTCTGACACTTTTGTGAATTAAAATTCTCTGTTCTGAAGACACATTAAAGCAATAATACGTGATCAGATTACGAAAAAACACACGACGGCGATTAACCGAAGGGAAAGTTTATCCTCATGGGACATTAAAAAAAAGTAATAATTGTAGTAATAATAATAAATTTTCTTAAATTTGAATTTGTTCACTTAATTTTGAAGATTTTGCATTTCCCAGAATTAAAATCAAATTGTAGTGAATCGTGAAAGTAAAGAAATGCAAAACATCATTATTCCATATAATGTAGTTACCTCAGAAAAAGGAAAACTCAGATAAAAATGAAAGGCACACACATTCCTGATACAAAACCACGAACATAAAAAATTCTTTAACTTATGTCATAAGTTTCGCATTATTTTTACGCGTCATTCCACCTTTCTTTGAATCTAACGAAATGCATACAATAAAAATGAGAAAAAAAAATCTGAAAGCTTTCAGATTTTATATTACGCCCAAAGGGGTGTTTCCTTAACGTTTTCTGTGTTACCTTTATTTATTAAATATCATGTTCATCGCCCTTAAACCACAATATTCAATTCAACAGCAATATCGCAAAATAATTAAAAAAAAATTTTTTTAAATTAATTAAATTTTTAAAAAGTTTAATAAATTTTTTATTTAAACCCCTTTATCGCAAAGGGGTTTTTTTTTTATATCTTTAAAATTTCCGCACATAGTCTCTCGCGCTGGAGATAAAAATGTCCCCGCCCCCGTACAATGTTGCCATTACTCGCTTTCAAATCGTTGAATTTCTTAATCAAAAACTCATAAATGTTTTACAAAATATGATGAAGTAGCTAATAAAACAAATTACAAATTTGGGCTTCCAGATGCCCATATTCGGGTGGAAACGTATATTATTCAAAATTGGATGGCTCTAGATACCGCTGTTTTATCACAATACGAGAAACATACATACATTTATGCAGATTCTTCATTATTTAATGTCTTTAAACCACGAAAATGCCCATACAAGCCAGCCCATGCGCCTGGAATCGAACCCAGGTCGGAACTACCAGTGTTTAGCGACTTTACTGCTTGGCCGGATTTTCTAAAAGAAATTAGGTCCTATTTCGCCGCCCAGACGGGAAAGTGGTTAGTGACTCTGACTGCCATACCGAAGGGTCCGTATTCGAATCCCGAAAAAGGCACGGATGTAAATTGTCTGTCCCTTCATAGGAAGCAACGGTGGCTCACCTATAAGGTGCCTCCATAATAAAGTGAACTCCACTTCCGGCCTTAGTAGTAACAATATGATCCATCCGGGGTAACAATATGATGCATGCACTGCGTATGGCAAGATGTAACTAATCAGACACAAGATACTTTTCCTTGCATAAGCAAATCTTGACATTTTTCCGAAGGTCAACGTACATGCAAAACGCTGAATAAATGCCGATGTCCTAATCTTCAAATCTTACCCAAAAAGAAAGTAATTTTCTACTATTCACTTACAAGTTCAATATTCAACCATTCTTTAAGCTCACTATGTTTCAGCTGTGCACATTAATGCTGATTACCCCTAAAAGTATTCTCTTTCACTTTTAATGAAATGGTGAATAAATTAAACACTTAACAATATAAAGAATTACTAATAAATAAAATAATGTTACCCGACTGCAAACTAATATAAGTCTTCGGAGTATTAACAGCATGTAAAAGATTGGTCATGTGTGTAGATTATACGTATCTAACACATTTTAGAATTAAAATCACTTTCAGCAAGAAGTACCCAGAAGACTGCTGGCATCCTTATTAGGACATTCCCGGCATAAAATGATAGTGCCTTTATGCCGCGGCACTCTAATAAAGGTTCCTTCCTGTCTTGACGAAAACAGTCAACCTGTATAAAATGCTGCACGCACCCATATGTAAAGTTTCTGTCTTTAAGTGACGATAATGGGCATACACCATTGTTACTCCAGGATCACCTGTACGAGAATGAATTCTTCAGCACGATTTCACTCACAAATTTTAAGTGAATCTTTTTATCACATTATTATACGCTTAAAAATCAGAAAATAATCACTAAGTAACAGCTGTCAGAACACAATTCCTTTTTCCATAAGACGCAGCAGAATATGATGAATGCTCCCAATTAAAAAAAAACTTAATTAAAATCCCATACATACAGTTCTCCTTTCCTTAGCTACAACTCATTAAATCTTTTAAATGGGCGGCTTAGAAAAATAATGGCAAGAAGAATGATAAGCCTTTACAATCTAGTCTGAAGAATATCTAAAAAGCGCAGGTTCAGAAGAACAATGAGAATTCGTTAAAGGGATGAGAATCAGACAGTTACAATTACTTTTGACTAACTCTTTGAGCTGGGTTATTAGTTTTACTCCATCAATTCAAATGAATGCTATAATGTTCATTCTGAATAAATGAAAAGAACAGAAAATGTAAAGAATTTTTTTCATGGCTCGTTCCGGGTGCAAGTTATTATAGATTAGAAAGATGATCTTGGCAATAATGCTGATAATACCACAGAAATTTGCGTTAGCCAGGCGATATCTTTGCCAAGGTAACTAAAACAGGAACTTTTGCTAACCTGTCTTGCTGAAAATGCTAAATTATTCAGCAGTTTTTGACCATGCAGAACTTTAAAATAATTTTATACACTTTACAGTTACAGCATAAAAAAATGAAAACAATTTTTTTAAATACGGTATTTTTGAGAAATAAGAATTTTATCTAAGAATATCTATCTACTTTTACTTTTCTTTTTTACATGCGAAGTCTCTAAAAATAGATACATTTTACAATCAAATACTGTTTCAAGTTGCTAATTGTTTTGAAAGATTAACTTTTCCAAATTATTAATTTAATTAGGAATAATATTGCTGTTAATATATTAAAACTAATCATTAAACTATTTGATAAACGTATTTTAGCGTTTTATTCCATTTATTTTATCAGAATCAAAGTCAATAAATCAGAGTCTGTTGGTAGCATTAAAATTAGTGCTAATTAAAAGGTAAAATTAATGGGTCAGATGGTAGCTTTAAAAATGAATGGGTTTGAATCGATAGGATCTTAAAATCGAAAAAATACAGTATTTTCTAGCGGCAAAAGAAGTTTATAAGTATTACAGGATCTTATAAGTTTCTTCTAACTCCAGAAATGATATTTGCATTCTTCAGGTCGCACATGGCTTTTAGAGTCCGTTAGATGAAGCGCACGGCATGTAGCCGACAAAAATTGAACAACAAAGGATCGAACGTAGCATATGACATTGAAGTGGAAAATAAGAACGGTTTTGATGACATTCAATTGATATGATACCTTGTTTAAATAAATTTAACACGAGTCTTTATTGCTAAAAAGCAGTTAATAAATGAGGTTTCAACAATTTATAATCGCAGACATCAAACATATACCTGCGACCTTGCAAACAATGTTTATAGAGCTTCAATTAAATGCGCAGTGCTAAGAAAATGATGTAAGTAGGTTTCTATAATTTGTACCTGTCCCCCCCCCAAAAAAAAAGTCACGACATTACTAGCAAGCCCTGCTAATGATGCCTTTTTCTGAGATATACGCACTTCCGAGCATCATTTTTCAAGCACACAAAATACCCAATTATAAAGTAAACAGCCAACAAATTTTCAGAGAAATATATTATATATTTTTAAATAGTCGCTATCAAATAAAAACTACAGAAAATTGCAAAAACAAAAGAAAATCTCAATACTCATGTTAAAAATATTAAGTTATATATTCCCCCTAATAATGAGTTTTGGATTCAAAAATAAATGTAATTTTATTAGACCCAAAACTTATAAAGTAGGTTATACTCGTACTGTGAATCGTTACTAAACTTTATATGCGGATCTTGGCATATTCTTGCCGGGTTCGGCACATCTTTGTTCATGTTTAACACTCGTGCTGATCCATATATGAACCCACGCTGTACATGCATGTCACATTTATCAACAATTCTTTTCCTAGCAGTTTACTGAAAAAAACTTGGTAGGTGTTTTTTTACAACGCTTTCTCTATGAAAAAATTCGTTGATAGACCCCACACGAATGATTATTCTATATGGATGTACGTAACTGAAGGCGTTAAAATGTTTTTTATTACTAAAAGCAGTAGTGCAAATATTCATAAAAATTAACCATTTGGCCTATATTCATAAAAATTACCTATTTATTAGAAATTACATCAGTTACACATGCTATTAAAATGTAAAATGAAGATATAAATTATTAAGTATGTTTATTGTTTTTTAATCGCTTAATTTGCTAAGCAACAACTAAATTCTCATTTAAAAGATAAATTACAGATGTTACTAAAGGTTGTGGCATATCATCACTTGATAGGCCAGGTTGATACCAAAAACATTAAAAAATGCTAAGTAACATACTTGTCTTCTCCCCCCCCCCGGCAAACTGGAAAGACTAACCTACAGACGTTTTCTAAAAGTCTAAACATCAAAATAAAATTAAACATTGTATTACAAAAATCATGATTTTTTTTAACACTAGTCTAAAAATTCTTTTGTCAAATGCCATCAACATCAGCGGTTGGTGGATGAAAATTTTTTTCAAAAAATGGCAAAAATTTATTCGGAATGCAACTGAGATATTTATTACTTTTTCAGATTCTTTGCTAATACTGTTTTTCTTAGACTATTTAGGAAAAATGTTTCGCTATGTCATTTATACGTGCAGCGCGTACGTTGCAAGTTAAATTAAAACATACATGTAATTAAAATTTCCGTTCTACACAGCGTTTTTAATTTACATGAATCATCAATCAATGCAGTTATTTCCCGAATTTCATTTCGCAGCCCGCTAAGTTATTCATTTCGATCATTTGTTTTCACTATAGTTTACGGATTTAAATTTGAGTGATGAAACATTGAAAAGGAGTTTATATGGCACTTTATTGTTCTCTACAATTTCAAATAAGCGGGATTTTCTGTCTGAACTTCATTAGAAATGTACGATAAGTCATCATCCTACTTTGCATGTTAAATTTTACACATATGTATGGTGAGTAAAAAATGGTCTAAAAGACGAAAATTCTAAGAAACAATTCTAAGACTATTCTAAGAGACATTAAAATTCTAAGAGACAATTCTAAGAAACATGCAGCTGTATACAATAACGTATGCTATGAATTTCGGCATTCATTTAAGCATTCAGAACTATGTTATATACTTACAGATTACAACAGATGGTGCAAAGTCATTGGTCATATCTGCGCAAGGGTTGTCAAACCACTTCACTATGATTAATTGAACTTTTTAGGCATAGTAATGAATCAGATTTTATTTATTCATATACTTCTTTCTAATATGCATTGGAACAACGGGGCGTGTTATTGCACAGGAAATTCTCAGGCAGCACGCTAACATTTTGTCCGTGCTTATTACAACGTTACCGTAAAAGTTCAACAATCTGGATCAAAAGTATTTGAAACACGCAAGAATTCAAAGTTTCGAAAAGTTTTCAAAATTAGCGAAATATAGCGAAAAGCTTTTTTGCATTTCAACCTTCTAGCAGGGTATTAGTTAACCCTTTCGAAAGCTACATAATGAAAGAATTATTTCAGAATTTCTTAACAAAACATCTCTTCATATAAAAATAGTACATTTAATGAATTTGAAAAATAAAATATGAAATTAAAATAGAAAAAAATAAAGAATTTAAGAATTGTTAAACATGTTGCTGTAGTTACAAATGGCTGGATACTTGCAGTTTAATTCATTCGTCGGAAATAGCAGAAAACATTCGGCTAGTTAGCCATATCATCATCAAGAATGTTTGCGAGGGTGCACTTTAGCTACCCAATTATACCCGCGATAAAAAGGGAAGCTCTGCTCCATTTCTGTCAAGCATATATACGAAAACCCAAATTAAAAATATTATGCGGCCAATAAAAATTAACGCGATTATTAGCACTGATATATCATTAACTCCAAATTATATACTCTTGTTCGTGAAAACTGCAGCAACGTGAAAGAATCATACGAATAAATCGAAACTTACAGAGAACAACGCACAACAGAGTATAATACGCAAACAACTAACATTTTACAGTGCTATGTGCATGCATGGGCTCAGCAGCTTCCTCGAAACTAGGGATGAGTAAACGCTTTTAACCGGGTGCCAAAAAGTTCTTTTTAGTGCATTATGCGGGTAGGGATGTTACGATCTTTGCGGTGCCCCTATTGTTTCCAAGACGCGATGGGGGGGTAAATATTAGAAAGATTTTTTTTTTAAAATTACAAAAACATCAAAAAACAGGATCCGTTCCTATTGGTCATCAAATGATTAACACTTATGCCGTTTCATTTTCAAATAAAAATTTAGAGATAAAATATTCTTACCCTAAGGTCCCTTTTCTGATCAATCTTTTTGTCTCAATAATATTCATGTGTCATTTTTTATTTCTAAATTAAAGCTGGTAGAAATGACACGACTGTATTCTTCATCGGACAGTTATGATTTCTAGCATATCTAGTGTTGTCAGTTTAGTTTGATCACCTACAGTCATGTAGATGTACACTGTAACATGCGTATATACACTGCAACAATAGATGCGAACTTGTGCTGCTAATTTCGGCAGTTGCGTACTATATAAGGTCGGAAACACACAAAAATGTCGTTGCACAGGATTTCATAACAGGCCGGATTAAGCAAACAGAAGGATCGCATTCGGTCCACGAGCAGGCTTTTGCAGACCCCTGTTATAAACTGTTGTGTTAGCAAAATAAGGGCTGAAGCTCAAATTAAAAACAGTATTTCGTTATCTACCAGCACTAATTGTTCGCTAAATCATATCGATGAGTAATTTACATCCACGGAGAACCCTATGTGATTGTACCATGTCGCTTTCATGGGGATGAATGATCGGCTTGTGAGATAGAGGATTTTTCTGTCGTGAAAGCGCAGTTCATATGAGTTATGTTGTCTCACCAGTGATGCATGGGCGGCAGTAGTGGGATCAAGAAAACAGGGCAAGTTGCAAATCTGACAGTGTTACGTTAGCACGGTATGACCATGGATCTTATAAGGAACAGACTAACCCAATAGATTTTCTACCTGTCTTGCAATATATCGCAGGTAATCCTTGATGATTATGGATTATTAGCTGGGCAGCATTGCTTTACCTACGTTTAATGGTATATCATAAGCGTCTGCTGTTACAGTAATGCGCTGATTGAAATACATGGATACATGAATGGCGTGACATCTCCGGCGAACCTCTTTTTGCATTCAACTTTTTGACACATCTACATATATGGCGCCACCGGGAAGAGCTGTCGTCGGAATTTTCACTTGAGCATCGTCATACTGGCCCAGAATTGCGAGTACGATTTGGGATGGGATTGATTGGATATTAATCCTGTTCACTTCTGATACGTATATCTGGCACTCTGACCAATGAATGTTAAATTACAGAAATGTTAAGGCCTGCGGTTGTTCCATATTCTCAGGATTCGTTTTAATAGAAAAAAATCAGCCACCTTTTAATAGGAAAATGTGCGACAAACACTCGGAACCACTCAGGGAATTTTGTTATCGCTCTGCTCATAATTTTCGTCTTATAAAAGCTAGTTTTGTTCTTAAAATCTTAACTAATAAAGTCAAATGTTATACTTGTTACTCAGATTTCATTTCAACACACCTACATGATTATTTGCTAAATTTTTAAAGCTATATACATAGACCTGAAAATTTAACATGTCCTTCCGAGAATGTTAAAAAGTTCTGCAAATTTTAATGAAACACACATTGGGAAATAATACTAAAAGTACCGCAACATTGGAAGTTTTAAAAAGTATAAAACACATCTTTTATT
>KK114968.1:456564-510280 GCA_000611955.2 Stegodyphus mimosarum
GCTAATAAAACTAACTAATTAAAGAATAAATTAAGTTTAAAAATAGAACTTATTTTATTATTACTGTTGTGATTATTAAAAAACACACACACACACTGGAGTTTACTTAAAATACAGAAAATGCTGCAATAAAGATAAGTTTTAAACAATTTTATATTTTCCCCCCTAAAAGATTACATTAATGATAATGAACCATGGAAAACTATCTCATATTAAGTAATATATATAATTCTCAAGTAATAACATAAATTTAGAGTTACATTTTGATTAAAATGCATCAAGTAACTGCATCTTATTTCATCAGAATAATTCATAATTTATCATTATCGGAAAATGATAATTTAGGAACAGGTTAACAAGTTTCATTTTATTTAAAGTCTAACTGCCTTTTGCAAATTTATACTATTAGCAAATACCTTTTGCAAATTACATTATAAAAGTTCGTTTTTTTAAACCTTCCAATATAATTGTGCTATATTTTTAGTGAAGTTTCTAATTATATAAAGTGATCTAATTGTATGTAAGCAAATGCTGTTGATTGATTATGTCTTAAAATTCAAACTTTCTATAATATAACTTGCTTAATAATTTTTTGAAAATAAAATTAATGGTTTGAAGGTGAAAATTCCACATTAGTGATGAAAGTATTTGAGACACATGATATATTAACGGAATACTTTAAAAATTGCTTCAATTAACACTGATAATGTATTAATTGTATCAGAATTTATTCGGAAGAAAATTATAAGTAAATGCACAGAAATAATTTATAAAAAATATCCCTGCCTAAAAGTAAGAGCGTAAATAGCAGTAAGTAAATTAGTCTAAGTAAATTCTCAGTGAAACCCATTTCAAATAATTAATCAAACTAAAACTTTTTCCCCTCGTCGTTAACTTTAGAAGAAAGCTTGATTTAATGAATTTTTAAAGAATGTCCTTTGTACAAGAGCAAAACTTGCAATATTTAAAAAAAATTTTAATACTATTATTAATATTTCAATTTTTAGAATACTATAATTTTTAAGAATTAAATATTTTTACTGCTTTATCAAAATAAAGATGTTTACACAAAAACAAGAACTACGTGTGAACAAATGCACAGACTACAGTAAAAAGTTATTTTACGAGATATATTAAATCGTTCTTAGAAAAGCTGGGAATTTCATGATCCAATGACTCATATAACGCCTGACTTTTAATAATTAAAAAAATTACATGATTTAAAGGCCACAAGTTTCAATACTACAACACAGCTGATCGTTCCAACTTCTCCTTCCCGACATGTGGAGATCGCATGTCCTTGATCACTCAATTAGCCCACTATAATATCCATGAGATAACAGATACCTCATTCAGACGACAGAGAAAGATTATGCAACATCATCTCGATAACTGGCCCTACGTTGAAGCACTCCTACAGTGTGTCATTATCATCTTCAACAGATTCAGTTGTCTTTTCCGGTGAATCATGTTTCAGTTTGGAGTATAACGATGATCGAAGACGTTATAAGGGTCAACACTATAGGACTGAAAGCCATCTTCCGTACTATATTAATTATCAAGCGTCATACTGGAGGACCATTCAGTATGATGGGCGACTTCGGCTGCTGAGATCTGAAGGTACTCTTGTCAGCAACCGATATAGCAGAGGTTTTGTGGTGTCCCAATTCTTCTCTCTCATTCAATGCGTTTATGGTGGCACATATCATCAAAACACTGCCCATCAATCTCTGCTAGAAAAGTTCGAGACTTCTTTTTAGCATATCAGATATCGCTTTTTCCTTGGCCCGTCCATTCAAACGAAATGCCACCAAATGAACACGTCTCAGATTTTGTGCCCTAATAACACTTTCGTAAATTCCCTGGAGGAAATATGGATTAACTTTGGGATCAAATAAAAGCAATACGGAATACTATTTTCCCAGGTACACATTCAAAACATGTTTCATTGAATGCCACAAATAAGAACTAATATTGTAGAGCATGGCAGCAGCTTCAT
Organism: Stegodyphus mimosarum; assembly: GCA_000611955.2. Classification (NCBI taxonomy): domain Eukaryota; kingdom Metazoa; phylum Arthropoda; class Arachnida; order Araneae; family Eresidae; genus Stegodyphus; species Stegodyphus mimosarum. The sequence continues at coordinate 458,564 of KK114968.1, forward strand.
TAAAGACTGATTTTCGGCATTTAGTATTCTAGTATTGTTCTGTAAATTTAACCGTTTCTTTGTAATTTTTAAAAGTTGCATGTGGAATATTTATCATTTAAATTTGATGATTCTTTCATGGTGTTACAATCGTCCCAGACAAATAACCTGACATAACATCTTTACAAATTATACATACCGAAATTTCTAACTTTTGCTCAAGTAATTAGCATGCTTGCAAATTTAATAGCATGTTTTAGAATATTCAGAAGCTGGAAAAAATTTCATTAGAAAAATAGTTACAGTGATATTCAGGGAATTTTTTTCTTTATAATTGGAATTGCAGTAAAATTTTCTTGTATATAAAATATTATTTACACGTTTCAGGCATTTCATTTTTCAAACGACAACTGAAAAAAGAAGCATATCTTAGATACTAGCAAAAATACGCATAAAAACATATGCTTCTTTAAAATGTTTCGTAAAATAATTTTAAAATGTATCTCATTCATAACTATTTTTTTTGTTATCAAAATGATTAGTATACCAGAAAGAGAGATTCCTTAAAGAATATCATAATACCTAGCAGTAAAAAGGGATTTTAAAGGTCCCATAAAATTTATCTCTACTTTTTACTTTTCTCGATATTTAGCAAATCAACGTATTAGCAATAAATGGAGTTCTTCATACATAAATGTATAAGGAGAAAAGATAACAAACTTTATTTATCTAATCAGTGAAGAAAGTGCACTGGCAGCCATTTCTATAGTTGCTAAGTTGAAGTATGAAATCCAGTTTTGCAGTCAGTGAATGTGGTCAAAAATTATTATATTGCTAACTAAACAGCTGCTTAACAAGACTAAACATTTTTCAAGATTCAACAATTCGAAATGAGTAATACAATTTCACCTAACAGAATTTACCCACATTCTTCAATCAGCTGTTAAAAAAAAACTGCGTGAAGATGACATTAAGAGTACAGAATACTTCATTTCAGAGAACCATATAACGCAAGTTTCTGTTCACTGCTGAAGACCACACGGTGAAATAATCATCACAAGTTACTAGAACAAAACTGATAAACTGACAAATAAATAAAAGTATCAGGTTTTAAAAAATCTAGTTTAAACAGTTAGCAACCACACCTCACTTTTTATACTGTTCTTTCCTTCTATGCCATTTAAATTTGAAATCGCACTTTTTTTTTTTGTTAAATCCTTAACAAGAAAGAACATGAGTTATTTTTAAGCTTCCCTTCATAGTTACTTTGGCGATTTTACCATTTGATATCATTTGCAGCTTATATTTAACTTTCTTACAATACTTCCAATGATGCAGCTTGAATTACTTAATTTCTCCTAGGCTGGTTTTCATCGATATATTTTGATTTAATAAATGTTTTCATTGATATAATACATTTTATTGTTTTTGTTGAGTATTCTGCTTTGCATAAACCTTTCTAAGCTGGTTTCAAATAATTTGTTATTTGATTATGGAAAAGCATATGAGGGTTAAAGGAAGAGATAGCTTTGTGGGGATCTTTCTAAGGGTAACTGGCTCGAATGGGGATTCCACCAAAAAGACCCATACAGACGACTCGCTTCGGCGGAATTTTTAACTGTAAATTTCACTTTATTTATGATCCTTAGCAGTCAGACATAATTATTCTGTTAATCAAAATTCGACAGAAATTACTTAATTGGATTAAGATTCTCTTTGTGAATGCAATGAATCCGAAAGTACTCTTTTGGTGCATTTTCCCCAAAATCAGTTTAATGAAAAAATTTGTGAATTCAACCACAAATAAAATACACAAATAAAGTAAAATAAAATACAAAGAAGCGGAAAATCGAAACTAAAGACTAGAATACATCCTAAAATTTCAAATGAAATAAGACACATAAATAATATTTCTGAGGTAACATGGCGAGAGAAGGGGATTTATTGCTTAGCATACTTAGTTTTTAAAGTTATTTATTTTAAAGTTGTTAGTGGAAAGTTTAACGGCTACGAATATTGATTGAAGACAACATTAATTCCTGATCAAATGACAGAAACTGCACAGCGTCTGTAGATCATGATTATATGTTTGATAACGTATCAAACATAACACTCGTTAAATTTTTTCTAGTGTCATGACTGAATTCATGTTGCCAATTGCATAAAAAAAATATTGTCCATTTGGTTATGCAGTACAGTGTTGATACAATAGGTCCTTTTGCTGTAAATATTATAATGAAAAATTTGTTTCAAGTTGTCGGATAAAAAGATCTCAAATTTATCTTTGGAATTACATTAGTCAGTTCTGTTTAGATTTAATTAATTATTATGCATTGCTTCTATTAGTTTGGATATATGCATGGTTTAAAATAACAAAACAGAGTTAAAACAATCGTTCTCATTTTAATCATTTAATTAATTATTATGCATTGCTTCTATTAGTTTGGATATATGCATGGTTTAAATTAACAAAACAGAGTTAAAACAATCGTTCTCATTTTAATTTGGCTTTAATTTAATGTTTGATGAGTTAAATTTTATGCATTTTTAAATCACTATGACAAATCGCAGCCAACGATAAAAAATATTACTTTAAATATAATTAGAAGTTGTAGATGTTACATTCTATTTACGGCAAAGTGAATTTTCACGGCTAATCTTTCCTATAACATAATCGTTCTTATAACCGACTTGCTTATACAGTAGAAAAATACGCCGCGAAGGAAGGGTTAACATCTCTTAACTTCTCAGATGGCCAAGAATTCAGAATAAGATCTCAATCAAGTTTGACTCAGACACTCCAATCCTACTTATAGACAGGAAGAAGACAAAACATCAAAAAGGAAACAGAAGTCGAAAAAACGTGGTCACAAACAAGAAGGTGAAACAGACATGCCATGCTATCATCATCCATTCATTCTTGGCATTTATCTTAGGTGCTTGGCTGATCAGAAGTACTGAAACCCGAAGCTGCCACTTTTACCTGCCAAAATGTACCGCCTTTTTGCCCTTAAGAAAACAGCAGTTCCACCATTGGAATACTGATGGGACAGAACACGTGCGATGAAAGACGCCTCCAGGAAAAGACAGACTCCGAGGACAAGGCGGATTGTCCTTTACAGAGCTACCGCAATAACAAGCACACTGATTGCGAATGCTGCATTTTTATAAAATGATAAAATCCAGCCTTCAACGATGATGCTACTGAGGATATTTGAATGGCTGGTAAAAGTAACTTCGCACTGTTGATACTTAAAGTAGTGATTCCCAATCATTTTCGATTCACGAAATACTTTTAAATAAACATAGTCGATCTTGCGAAAAAGTAATTTTTAGTTATAGTTATTGCCATTGTTATTAGAATTAACGTTCTAAACATTATTCTAATGCACTCTTATTAACGAAGTTTGTTCTTAGAGTGACACAGACAGTCTGTTAAAGCAGTCTTCGTTTTTCCGTATATAATGGAGACTGAAGAAGTTTTTATGCCTATTTGAATTCGATGGAAATTGGCTTCAGGCACAAATTCAAAACAAAGATATTTAAGTGTGTAAAAATGGTAAAAATTTATGGTAAATTTTTTATGGTAAAGCAGTTATTCTTATCAAAGATTAGGTCAGTGGCGTTTCGGATAAACATACAGAACTGATGGATTGTTGAAACACAGCCAAGCATTAAAGTGGTGACGACTAAGAAAATGAATGTCTTCGTGAGGAAGTTCTAAAGGAAAACTCTCTTACAATTAAGTTACACACTAGAAAAATGACGAAATACTCTACAACCAACCCCTTCAGCCACGGGAAACTAAAACCGGTATAAACTATAGGTGTTTCGAAGCTTTAGCCAATCAACCACTCTTAGGTTAAACCAACGAAGAAACTAATCTTGCCTCACTGGTTTCATGGCAAATATATAACAATTTTTTTTGTTCGGCTTTTTCAAATTTAATAAAATGTATTTAAATTCGAAAATTTCACAATATATCTTGTTTCCTTGCACAGAAGTGTGTAGTGACACAATGGTTGGAAAAACAGGGATTTAAGTGTAAATCAAAAATTTAATTCTATACACACTTCGAGTTGCATGGACAGACACTTATCAGTATAAAATTAAACGACTTGTACATAAATCTAATAGGTATTTGTTAAAGCAACGACGTAATATTTATGTTTTATTTAAAAATTTCAGGCAAATCGATTAATTTTCTACTAAATAATTTTTTATTAATTTTTAATAATTACGAAATAGTTACGAAATTTTAAAAAATGCAGAGAAGAAATGTGGCAGAAAAAGGTAACGATTACAATATATCACATGAAAGAAGTAATTCCAAATATCTAAAATATATGTAACAGCTTAGTTTGAAAATTAAAATAGTCGTTTCATTAAATTTCGTTGCCACGAAAATTTACAGTAAGAATAAAAACTTTTTATTGTTATTCTCCTCCCATAAAAGTGGCATATATTTCAGTTTGAATCACGATAAATCCAATATGCAAGCTGAATTTAAAGACAAACAATAAAGTTAAAAGAGCGTACTAAAGTCTACGATCAGAAGATTCAATAATCTTAAGATGTAAGGAAACAATTTAACAATCTCACTACGCTAAGAGGCAGTGAACTAGTTATCATATAAATTGGCACTGATTGTGTAGGCAAGAATGACAAGTGTGGATAAAAATGATACCGACGTATCAGTGAATCAATTGAAGATCACATTCAACTCAAATTATGTCTAACTCAATTTTCTTTTGCATACTGTAATCGTTTTCACATTGTATTCTTTATATTCAAAGGCTTCAAACGAAGATTATTTAGGAAACTACAGTTACTTTCCATCGAAAAATATATCATATGTAATCATAAATTGATTCAATATTGAATCACATCAAAAGCCTTCTTCGCGCAATACAACGTAAAGAACTGTAAATGAAAATACACACTTCCGCTATAATCAGAAGCATTATAAAGAACTAAGACACTTCAAAAATTAATGCAATGGCAGACACGATTTATAATTTTTGCGACAATGGGTGACATTTTGTTGAGGTTGCTGGGTAAGAATAATAATGAAAATAATAATGAAAATGAAAGCTCAAACTGAACAAAATTGTGCAGCAATTCCAAGCATCAATTCAAATCACTGCCGGAATTATTTTAATTAACATATTTGATTCTGAAAGTTAAGATTTGGGATAAAATCTTCCAATAAACAATGACGATATTATCATCAGCAGTAATTCATCTGCGTGAAATGCTAACCCTTGTCTTGTACTCCTGCTTACCCTTTCCATCCCACAACGATCTCGAAAGCGCGGATCATGGAGTCGGAAATATTGCGGTCCAAGCGCAGAATTTACATTCCAGGGTCAAATTAATTTTTAACAGACCACACACAGATTATGTTGATAACAAAATTCACGATAGTCTGTCGTTTACAAATCGTGAGTACCATAGACAAACCAGAGAAGGGGCAGGAAACGAATTCAGAACACAGACTATAATTAACACAATTACATATACAAGAAAAATGCAAATATAATAATTAGAAATTAGCATTAAGAATAAAAGTCTTTAGCAATGACACGGTACCTTAAGTTCAAAATCGTTCAGCTGATCTTGCTGGAAAGGAAGAGATCGTATCTTCTCGACAGTTTGGTTAAAAAACAGATGCACGAAACATTTAATTATAGTTTGGCTCTCAGAAGGAACCGCACTATTGCAAACTGTTTATTGATCAAATTTTAGGAAATATGTAAATATGAGGTATTTGGGAATTAATATACAGTAGCCATCTTTATATCACACTATCTTCAGCTTACACGAAATAAACGAATTTAACGCTAATGCCTATAATCCAAAAGCGCTTTAAAATTGTGTTTTAAGATTTGTTCTCTGCAGATTTTCAAAACAGATTCGAGTATTATAAATATACTTACATTTAATTTATCCAAATAAAGATATTAGAAAAGCATAGTTTAAAAAGGATAACTAAAACCTATTCATTTCAGGCGACAAAAAATCGCTGAATGATCAGAAAATGAGAGCATCTCCTTAGCAGTACATGGCATGCTGTTAATCCTGCAAAACGAATGACAGCCTTCACGCCGACACATCAACTTTATCAGATGCTACCAATATGCTGGAGAAATTTCAAGCCACTCTTTTATATCATTGCCCTTAATTCGTATAAATTCGTCTCGGATTAACAGATTTGATGCATCTCTCAAAGATATTCTAGACAGACACAGTAAAGTTTCGAATTATTTGTGGCGGTCACTAGAATGTGTAAAACTCAGGAAAGTGCTTCTCCAGGTAGTCTTCACTCGATGCATTTAATGGCAACGCGCAGTCAAAGGGTTCTACAAATAATAATAAAGGAACTAGTGCACCCAAAGAAATAACTTCTCAGTCTTACAGAATGGTTACCTTAAACAAGACAAACTTGCCAAAATGTATCCACAACCTTACCTTATACGCATAGCTGATATCTTCACACCGTAAATTCACAACAGCCCAAGAAATGAAATTCATCTTACCTCACAGTTTGGCACCGTTCTGAAGAGGTCCATTTTTGATGTTTCCGGTACCAAATGAGGCTCAATACACGAAGTCACATTGCTCGGTTTTCTGGTATTAAGCTAGTGTACTAACTGTGCTACCCCTTCACTTCGGTCGGCTTGTAACTACCAACCTGGAAACGGATATGTCAAACTCTGCTCTGCACCCGCCGCGCAATTTCTCTTTCGGATTTGTCACTTTCAAGAAAGTAAAAACCGAAGCAGCAGTTTTAATCCCTTAAGAATATTATTATACATTAGCAACATAATTCTGAACGCATTTGTTCTCTAGAACTCTTTTATAACAGTTTCTCCACTCTCGCGATAATGTTCATAGTCGCCTCCTGAATAAAATGTCATCAGTGGAAGTGACTTACAGTTGTTTTATACATAAAAGTAAAGAAAGAGCTTTTAATACACAGCATAACTTCACCCAAATTTACATAATTAACAAATAATAGCAGTACGACAAATTTTACAAATGAAATGACGCTTCCAAATCTATTTTTAAGAATTAAGTCAATGTCGTATGAAAATTTTTAAAATTTAAAAGCAAATTCACTTATGCGAATTATAAGCAATGCATTCCTGAAAATTATGCAAAGGGAAAGAAATTCATGTACACTATAAAAGCAGAAGAATGTACATTATTTTTTTTTATGTTAAATTAGTCCTTTTTCAGGAAAGTCTGTTGGTCTTCCTCATCACACGATAATTAATTCATATTAGTGAATATATGAGTCAAAGTTCCTTAAAATATCAACTTTCTCTAACAGGTTGTTGTTGCAACAATCTATATTAGGCGTGTGTATATCATACCCAGCAAAGATAAAAAATATCGTAGTGAGGTTTTACCATCTGAAATACCATCGAAAAAATATTAAAAAGGTTGAAAGAGCAACCTTAATATATAATTTGCAACTCAATGAAAAAAATCCCCGTCAGTACTAAAATACGATTGGGTCCATATGTGGAAAAATACTGATGATAGAATTAAACTATTTGCATTGAAGTAACAAAATCATATTTTGCGATAATATTCAGAACTCCATATCAGACCTATGTATGCAAGAGTCGTATCTAATGAGAAAATCTGAGAAAGCAATAACTGACAATTATGAAACAAAGTTAGTTATATTCGGAATAAAACTAGCTTGGAAAGACTAAAAACGTCGGATGAACTGATTCATTCCTACCCCCTAAAATGCGTGATCGAAAATACAATAAACATTAAAACAATTTGCATTTTAATGAATTTACAAAATATGATAATAAAACTGCTCCAGGTATGCATAAAATTGATGGATATTTTTGAAAAACTTTTAATGAAATAATTCTTTTCCCTCTTCAGGTTAAAATTACAATACAGATGGGAAGGTGCACCTTCCTTAACATATGCCTCTGCTTTTGAACTGCCGCTGTTTTAAGTTATGAAATAGTATTATTTGTCGGTCTGGACTAAAAGCAATTCATAAATTTTATGACATTTAACAGGATAGTGCATCACTTCATGTTTCATCTCCTGTGAGCACTTTTTCCTTGGGGTTTTTGCACACATTCCAGTGATAAACTGTCATTTTCAGTATGAAAAATCATCCGTATGTAGAAAATATCCTGTGACTTTTGTCACGGAAATCACGGGTATGCAGATATCGGTCAATACCACTAGTAGTGCTAAAAGGCGCTACTTGGTTGTATGTACAAAATATTTGTCAAGATATACTGTCTCTGCTGGATGTCTACATATGTTAAGTAGTCTACGGTCTGTAAAGCAGTAGCCGACTAGTAAGCTGCTGAACAATAAGGCCGAGCAGTACGCTGAAAATCGCTGAACATTGGCTGTTCAGCCTGGGTTCAATTCCTAGTGAAAAGGCTGGCTACACGAGTTTTCGTGTTTTTTCCATGTATAATGTGAATACAAACCAGTTTCCTTTAAAATGTCCTTCACGAAGGCATCTCTCATGTTGGTCAAACAGACCTTATGCGCTTTGCAATAATCCAAATAACTCCTTGCCTTCATGCAATGCTGAGAAAAGATGGCTGTCACATTCAGCATTTATTTTGAAATAATCTGTGTTCACAATAATTCATAATAATCACAATACGATAAAAATAATGCAAGATATTGTATAAAGGAAAATTACCTGATCAGTTTAAATAAAAGCAACTAATGGCAGCTCTTTCACAGCGGTTAAACCCTTGAAGACATTAAGTTTTTACTCGAAACAGACTTTTTTGTTAATTTTACTTCATATTAATAATGGCTCTAAAAGACGTGATGAAATAAATTTACATGATTACATTCTTTATTACTCCTAAATCCTTTTTCAGGAGATATAAAGAGGTACAGATTTCTAAATTACAAATTTTAACATGTTCGGCTTCACAGACCATGCACCAGACTTCTCCATTTATTTTTCCAGAAGTGCGTACTTTGAAAATATATGTTTTCCGATACATCTTTTCTCAAATTCATCCGATGATAACTGTTACTTAAAAATAATAAAGAACTGACCGGACTCTCTTCGATAGGTTGCCATCATTAGATTTTATTTCATAACCCCCCCCCCCAAAAAAAAGAAGACAGGAAACCTCGTCAAAATCTATGCTTAGATATTTTTATTATTAATCAGTCCATTCTTTTGCGTATGACAATGTTTTGAACACGATACCTGTTTGTTTGCTGAATGGAATACCTTCAAGCAAGGAAATTTTAAAATGCACAATAAAAGTTTACGGATTAATATAAAAATATAAACACGAAACAACGCGAGTGGTTCCCGGCTCACACCAGACCGGAAATATAAAAATATATTCGTGGTCGCTAAAGTGTTTATGCACCAATTCCATGCTTTTCGACAAAATAATTGATAAGAAAGGGGCACTGGAGATCATCGTCCACTCTTAACATCAACAGAAACTTTTAGAACTATTAAAGGAAACAAAAGCAATCGTCTGCAGCTTTTTTAAAAATAACTATTTGCAGTCCATTCGTGGAGACAAAAAAGAAAAAAAAATCTCCCTCTCTTGAACTGTTTAGAGAAATTTCATTTCTGCGCTATTTTTATCTCAGAACTAGCCCTAATTAAAGAAACAGAGACGCAGAAATACTAATGTCTTCTACGCTTTTAAAAACAAGGTAAAACAGAAGAAACCTTGTATGTAGCAAGATACTAGTAAATAGATAGTACAAAGGACACGACTGGATAGCCACGAGACTGATACGACGCAGTCTGCAAAATATACAATGCATGTTCTTAAGTAATAGACCTGATCCGATTGACACAAGAGGGGGTAATAGTAAAAGAGCGATGTCAAGCGCCAGAACTCCGTGAAACAAAAAGCTTTTTGCAGAACAATAGTCCTCTCTGTTTAAAATGATAACTTCCTGCAAATAGTTGTTCCTGTTTTATGCAATTCTACTCCTCTGTTATCTCACACATGACATACAGCGATAAAATAAATAAAAACACTGTTGTGAAAAGAAAAAAAAGTTGAAGGGACTCAGTATTGGTTAGTTTTGATAGTATTATCAATATGATCAACCTAATGGTATCACAGATCATCTTTATCACTTTGCTTGAAGTCTAAAAAAATGATCTTCTGTAGCTTTCAAACGAAAATAAGTCTTTTAGAGACGGTTTATCTGCTGGTATACTCACCATTTTGAAGGCTGAAGTGCCGAATAATACGGAATCACTAATGCTGTATTCATCTTTTTTTCCCCGCATATGGAAAACATAAAGTATCCAGAAGTTTGCTCCATCTTCTTGACAGAAACATGTTATTCATCATCTGATAATGTTCATTACAGTAATTATATTGACTATTATACGTTCATTAATTATATTTATGTTAAAAATAGTTTAGTAATAGTAAGGTAATGAAACAGAGGTGACATGTTCTTCACCTATTACACTAATCGATGCATCACTTAAGTTAAGATACATGTAAACGGAATGGAAGGAAAAAAATCTTAACAAGGACTTTTTGATGAGGAGATCATATCATTCTATGAGTTACAAATTCATGATAAATGCGTTGAAAAATTAAAAAGCATAAGAAGGGTGGAGAATTCGTAATTAGACGGACTGCAAGCGATTATTCAGAACATAGGTACATTATATATGTCATTAGAAATACTTTTTAGTAATTGTAATACAAAGGATGCTGAGATACGTTTGACAGTCTCCAGGCAAGCAGCGGAAAAAATAAGAAAAACATGAATTTTGGGTGACTGGGGACTCATAGTTTACCAGGGAAAGGTAAAAGAGAAAATTTCCTTATCTAAAACACCACTCTAAGTTGAATCTTATTTACGTTAGCAACTCTTAAACTACGGTTCGAGTTCTCTAGTGGCTGTATGGAGAAGATCAGTCTGTCCTCCAATCAAGGCAAATATACTGTATGCATAGGTATTTACGAAGTTTTACACTCGTAACAATGCAGAAAACGGAAGTACCAACTCGTTTTCCTCAGAAAAATTTCCATCAAGACATCCTTCCTTTGACAGGTAACACCTGCGTGTTTTGCGTTAATTAAATTCGTTCAAATAATTATGGTCTAGTTTCAAGAATTAATAGCTAAGGGTCAGCAGATTTCTTTTTTAAGAAATTCGGAAATCAAAGTCTTCTTTTCTTCAGTACAGGATCAACCTGCGGAATTATCATGCAATTATTCTAGGAAGTTTGCTTCCATTTAAAATTTAGCTTACTGAATTTGGATTGTGCGCGAGAAATACGTACAAAACAGTAAAAAATAGCTGCAAAGCATTATTTCTCTTCTGAGCAGTACATTTATTTATGCGGAAGGGACCCTGCACATGTGAAAGGTAAATATCGAAATATGTTTACATTAAACTAGAATTACGCATACATATTTCCATATTTAAAATACCGGATCTAAACACTGTATATCTACATCAAATAGCAAAGAAACAGCAAATACTAAATTATACTTTTCATAAACGATATTGCAATTACTAACTTTTATTTTAAGAAACCTAATTTTTGAAAATTTTGTTAATTAAAACAGTATAATAATTTGTCAAAAGAAAAATAAACAGATTGCACTCATAAAATTATTTTCTTACCTTGTACTAAAAAGGCAAAGATATAAGGTTAATGAGCAGATGGCCGGCGAAATGCACATTATATGAAAGGGGTACTCGAATCCTAGAAGAGCACATGATATGAAAGAAACCTCGATACTTTAAGCACCACTAACTTTGGTGTTAAATAACTATTTTAAACTCATCTTTTTAACCCTGAAAATATGTATTCATGGGTAATACTTATACCAGAATTATAAGATGTGAACAAAAATTGAAAAAAACATTTCTTAGAAACGTATGTCAAAAAGAACGCTGCGTGCACAGCGATGTTTCATTCCGACACCTGTTGTGAAAACCATCACATAAAGATTGTGTTCACTTAAATCCAATTATTTCTAAAATATATGCACACTTTTAATTAATTAAATGCAAATAATTAGTTTCAAACAGTCACTGCATTCCATGCTGTTAAGCAATCTCAGAACATCAATGACAGCAATCCATTGTTAACGTAAACATCCATTAAAAGAAAACACTGTTTGAAACCGCATACTGTTTAAATGAAAAATAAGAAAATGTGTCTACACAACACAATTGAATGCTTGTACTACAGCAAAAGTAATTATGCAAAATTTTCGAAACAAAATACATCATAAAACCAATATCAGCAGCAGAATGCAAAATTCCCGTTTTCTAAATGACACTTTTGCATACACTTTGGTTTTATTTTTGAATAGAAGCTGTATGTGTAAGTTTAGAGGCTTCTCGACATGACTTCTCAGAAAAATGCAATTTACAAACCTTTGCAGTCGTTGTGAACACATTTGGAAGGAAATATTCTAAAACTGATTAAAGACTTTTCTGATTTTAGTTAAGTTTTAAATATTATGTGAGAGAAGTTTCTACACATAAATTCTTAACAAAGTTTTTTTATGCCTGTTCTACTTTTTGTGATATTTCACAGCTGTATTATTTTTCCGGGAATAAGGCATAGAGTAGAAACCATATAATTGTACCAGTACTTTTAGAAAGTCTGCTCAACTATGCTAGGGCAAAAGCCTTCATAAGATTGTCTTGGTATAAAGATACTGCATTCAAAATCAATTTTTAACGTAATCCACATAGCCTTCGCTAGGGTGTAGAATTATTAGGTATTTTTGATGCAGGAAACATAAAACATGAAAAATGAAGAATGCTCTCGATGCAATTTGAACTCCAAACCTCCGAATTGCTAACCGAACATGCTTCCAGTTACTATACGAAGGCACGGAGTAAGAAAGGAGAAAATACCTTACAAATGGTATCGGTTTTAACAGGTCGCTGATCATTACGCAAGTAAAGCTTTTTTTTTTGACTGATTTAATTATACAGGAAACGAAATCATATCTCAACGCTTTTATGCAAAATAGCTTCATTTGCATAAAAGCACTGATACCACTATAAAAAATATTAAGTTTACATAAGTTATTACAACGATTTCTTATCTTTGCACAATATTCTATTAATCAAGAAGGTAAAGTAATAACTCACTTAAGTAGGATGATGGCCCGGCATCGTTAAGGTTGTTTCATTCAGATTAAATGCTCACTTTTATTACCTTTGCAATTACGAAGAACCACCACCTTATAGGAAGGAATTTGGCAGAATTCTTCCACGCCAGAAGAGTGCTAGGCCATGTTTCATACCTCAAGGAGTGATTTTCCGTTCTGACAGAAATGCAGGCACATTTGCATTAAGCACTTAATATTAATATTAAACAACAAATGAAAACAAGGATGTAATTAAGAGGAGAACTCACGAGGCCTTAGCCCTTATTCGAAGGTGGCAGAGAAAAGCTTTCTAAAAAAACTAGGCGAATAATATCTGCGTGATGTCCTTGCAATGTATTCTTCCAGAACTACGAATCAAGAACAATTCTCATTCTTTGAAGCAAGCTATAACACATTTTTATCAGATATAAAGGTATTACAAACAAAAACTTCAGACTGAATTTACATTAGGGATATTATATAACATATCTTTCTACTATACGGCGCAGTTTACTCACCGAATCCTTAGTAGTACATTGTTTTTAAACTGTTAGCGATTTTATAATTTCTTCTATACCACCTCAGAAAGCAGCTCTTTAAGGCCCAGAGATAAACACTGTATTAAGAAATAAAACATCTGAATAATAAATTAAAATACACTTCTTTGTTATCCGTTTTCGAGACATCTATATAAGTGATGAAGAACTACTGATACCCATCACACGAGGAAACTTCGAATTTATTTAGTTGAAAACAGAACTGAAACAAAAAGAGTGAATTCTAATTTATCTATTCTTTCAAGAAATACACACACACAAAAGAGTTAGTGCAATTCGAAACAAAAATTCATAATAACATGAACATAAGAAACAGAAGCAAAAAACTATTAATCATTACATTAAATGTATAAACGCTAAAGTAATAAAACAAAGCCTCTCAAGCTTTTAATTAAATACTTCTATGTATAGCCTTCCAAAGTTCCGTAAAAGTGATGATTGTTACTTTTTTATCTTTCATTGAAAACAGACTTTTAAAATTCGTTAAACTAAGAATGCTTTGCATTAGATGCATCAGTGAGTAAAATGTAATTAATTATGAGTACTTTCATAGCTTCTACTTTCGCGGATGCCTTGCGTTAAATGCACCGTCATCTCTCTGTTCATTATCTTTATCATCCACAATCTCATGATTCCTTGAATATCTCTCAACTCTGCTATTTTCAAATTTTCCTCCATGTCTACTGATTCTTTAAAATTAATCGATCACTAAAATATTAAATTATAAAATTAATCGATTAGTCGATCCAGGAATAATATTACATTCTTCATTATATGTTTCCTATGCGTTCACGATTGACAGGCAATTGTACAGTTTCGTTTTCGGAAGGGGAAAAAAAAAACTACTTTTAAAAAACGATCTTCTGAAAACTTCAATAAAGTCTTTCCATGGTGATGGAATATGCGAAAGATTTCAAGTACGTACATCTGTAAACAAGTGTTATATTCCATCTATACAATAGTGAGAATTCTTTCAGTGAAACAAAGATTTTCTGCTGTGAACTTTCAAGCAAAGAACAATCGCCAAATTCAGACGGTAAATCTTATGTACATTGAGAAAAACACCGCTTTCGCACTACTAAGCATCGGAGGTGAAGAGAGTAGGCATGCCACTGATTTATGATTAAATTTACTTAACATTTCTTTCGGTCCATTTTCCTATAAAATTGCTGCAGGAACTTCAAAACGATGATACACAATTAAATGTTCTGTCAAAAACAAATCCCAGTATTTAAACGACTTCATAAAATATTACAGCTTCCTTGAGAAGATCCTGGTGAATGGGCTCCTGCATGGCATTTTTCGCAGTTTGTCCCATATATAGCGTGAATTTGAGTCACTCTCTTTCAAAAAGTTCTCCACAAAGGCATTTCTGCCTTTAAGCGTACAGTTCTCGAGTGCTTTAACGTAATCAAAATAATTCTTAATAAAAAAAATTTTGAAATTGGAAATACATGTCCATGACGAATGGTGAAGAACATATGCCCATAGCCACTTTTTCGAATACCCTCAATACCTAAAAGCAAATTTCATTTATTTTTTAGAGCCAAGTTTTAAAAATATGTTTTAAATGTTGCCCACATATATAAACAGAATTGAATGAAAGTGAGCCTTTCACGATTTTTAATCGTAATTTGAATTCAATTTCTATTTAGAAATTACATTACATTATGATAAAAAATAAATTCAAAATAATTTTACCATTTTCGGGAAACGTCCGCAACAATTCCCGGAACAAAGCCATAAAAATACGAAAGAATCCCCAAATAGCTACCTTAATTTTTAGTTACCGAGCTGGGTTATTTAGGTAATTACAAATATATCTCATCAAGATGAGCATCGCAATTTAGTCAGTTTGATTGTAAATCAGGTAAGGTGCTGAAACACGTCGCTACATTAACGCTGGGTTGAAATTAATACTAAATGATAAGTAATTTCCCAAAAGTGAGAAACAAAAACAACTTTTTAAGTAATAGATTCTAGACTTCAGTGTCCACATAGATGAGCAAGACAAGGAAATTGCCTCATAGGATATTCTTTCAACCTATCAGTCATACCAAATATGCAATTCAACATCAGTACACGTTGAGTATACTACATTCCAGCAATTTTAATACATGATTATATCTATTTATACTATGAGAATATCCGAGAAAAAATACTCCAATATTAAGATTAACAGCTGAAAAGTAAGGCTGACAAATTACTGATCTAAAAATATCACTTTATATTTTATTCCCCAGTGGTCTTGGTGTAATTCTGCTGAAAGTGACTTTCATGTGTTGATTCGCAAAATCGTGCGATGACTGATAGTGACATGGGAGACCTGCACGCTAATAGCTGATAGACAGGCTTCTGAAATATGCAAACAAGAACAGTGACAAGCTGTCTTGGCCAAGTGATGCAAAATAATTGGTAATGACTTTTAAAATGAACATAAATCAAATAAAACAAAAGCGGACAACACGTGGAAGAAGTCAGCGAACTGTTTGAGAAGTAAGTAATAAATTATATGATGACATGACGCCAAGAATTTTAAGCGAGTTTAAAGGCGGGGACTCAAATAAAAATTCTCCCAAATGCATCAAAAATTATCTGATAAAATATATACTGCATCTGGTTTACCTGATGAAACACAGTTCTTTTTCTTATATTTCATATTAAAAAGTGTAGATTTTATATTTAAATTACATTTAATCTTTAGGCAAATAATAAATTGAATCTTAAAGTAATGTCCAAAATTCAGGTAATAATGCAAATAAATATTTTTGCAAGTGCATCAAAATTATGTGTTAAAATATTTATATAACTTTAATTTTTTATCCATAGCCGACTTTCTGCGAAATGGTGGCAAATTCTAAAACATTGCAAAGCTAATATTAAACAACCCTACCATGATAAAGAGTAGGTTGCATAACTACTGTAAACGCTATTGCATTGACGAAAAAATGCTTTAATAAAAAAATCCATCCTTAATAATATCAATTACCATTCAAAGAAACAGTCAACTTTTTATTAAAAAGGCATAATTAAATAAACACTGAGAACAGCGTTTTGAAAACAATTTACACCACTGCAAACTCAGTGAAAATTTATGGCAATGGATGAATGGATGGACTGAACATGGGTACGACATTTCTTATGGGTTCTTTTTTAAGCTATTCAGATCGTTTCTTAAAAGGCTTTGTTCAAAATTGGGAAAAATAATTTAAAACTCCGTTGTAGCACGTACTTAAAATTATTTCATGCGACTTCGATGAATTGCTTTAATATAAACCGCAACAAATTTCTAAGGAATGATATAAAAAGCTTATCTTTAAGGAATAAAATTAAAAGTGTTGAGTTTTTAAAGAAACTATTATATCATACTTTATTTATTCGGTTAAGAATTGGAGGGTATAAATAAAATATTTATTTTTTAATTACTTTTAGAACTGCACATTTGGATATTCTGTCACGATGATTTTAGCTTAATGAATGTAAAATCGTAAACTAAGTTAAATACCTTCCATTTTTCTATCATTAATTATGCACAGAAAATTGGAAAAGAAAAGTTCTTAAAAAGTGAAAAAATAGCTATTTTAGGCCATCGACTTTGTACTATAATATAAGAATTTAAGAACCACTTAAATAAGTATTCAAATTAACATTAAAAATTAACTTAGTCTTCTGTAGCATCATTTTCTTATGGAACGCAGACTCACTTCAACCATTCCCTAAAACAGCATAGATATTTCGTGACTCTTACGCCAGACAAAATTCGAATTCTTTCTTTTCTCTTTCACGGGAATGTTCTTTTCTTATTATGCCTCAGAAGGCCTCGATAATAGTTCTATGTGCGCCTCTTTCGGGGGTCTTTAAAATGAACCTTATGATTAACGGGAAGATCTGAAATCCTTATCTTCCAAACAGACGTACGATTTCCAGCAGTCCGATATTACTTTATCTGACAAAGCCAAGTCGAATATACTGCTTAATAAAGGACTCTTAATAAGCAATCTTTATTTCTCTCTAGGACAATAATAAAAATAATAATAACTCCTATTACTTCCTATCGCAACCCAACTAAGCGTTCATTTTTCATTCCCAGTTCTTTCTGCATTATACTTTTTTCCTCGAATTTAGACATCTATTTTAACTACAGGGCTTTCTCTGCCAACCTGACGCATATCTTTCTCATAAAATTCCACGCATATAATTATAACAAAAAGAACTCCAAGTCGATCACAGTCTTGCTGCTCCCTTTCATTTCATGTATAATTAATTGACAGCGAAACTTCTGCATAACATCTTCTTATACGTTGATAGCAATATGTTAATTATCAGCGAATTACGTATTTCTTCTAGAGTTCTTATTTCATGGCTATTTGCATCAACAACACGACAAAACCATTCAAACACAAGACATTTTTTCCCTTCCGCACAACCTCATTCACCCTGACAATGCTGGCAACATCTATTTTCTGCTTTTCACTTTTCGATCTTCTAACAGTGATACGGCCACAAGTAAATCATCTAGGTGATATATAGAAGCTTTCAAGATCGTCATTTAAATCTTTCCCGCAAAACGTTCACTTGATAAACAACTTCCAGCATGAGTCAAATCCGTGAAATCTTTAGCAGAGTTGTGACGTGATGAACAGTGGCGAGAAAATGAAAATTTGCATACGCAAATCTCTTTTTAACGTACCCCGCACTTATTCTGATTTTCCCGCACTTATTCTGATTTTTCACATTTTGATTCCTTTCATTTTGTGGTTGCTATGGATGATATCGTTGTCCGTCCTTAGTAACTGTCTAGCAGTATAGTAACGGTAAAGGCTGTCAACTGGTAGAGTGTTAGTTAACCTGATCCGATCTCTCTCGATCATTATACCCTTGTGGAATCTTTCAGATAATAGTCATATGTCCTGAATTTTCTAGATTAAATTATTATACATTATTATTAATATCTTTCTTCCTCTTTCATAAAATTTTAAAACATATGACATATACAGAGAAGAGGACTACACGTTTAAAGAGACCTGGTACGGAGTTTTTCATTCAGAGGAATAACATTTTTATTCTTCTGACACAAAACTCTCGTATACAAAATTAAAAGTAATATTATAACGTCGGCTATTTATTTTTAATTCGGCTCAAATCCTATATTTAATCGTTTTGCAAAACAGTCAGTCACTCCGCTATCTGATTAGCCAATGCTACCCAAAGACCAAAATTTATAACAATTTACGAATATATCATGAATGTGATAAAGAATCCATATGAATATTTTATAAAATGTATTAAATGTATGTATGTATCCGTGCATGTAGGTATCAAATGTATTAATGCATGTATGCATCAAACATACTATTTCATCTAAAGGATATAAAATAAAGTACATTAACAATTTTTTAGATTAATATAGCTCAGAGAATGCATATATTTTTGTCGCTTCGTCATTAAAACGGAAATTTTTGAAATGTTCATTTATAAAGAAAAGTCAGTTATTCGCGATAATCAGAATTCTCATTATGTATAAATTATTTGGAATATTTGTTTATTCCCGAAGGTATCAAAGGCAATATTTCCCTCATATTTATATTTGTTTCAGTCTAGAAGTAAGTGACTGAAGTTACTCTAGTTAACGAATTCGTAATAGTGCCAGATATTGCTGAATTCCTCATGAAAGGCTAGAGAAATAATGCGTTTATTCGTTTTTATTCGCTTGAAAAAATTTTTAAAAAATTTAAAAAAAAATTTCCCCCCCTGCCTGACTAAAGTCCGAAAAGGAAATTAATTTTTACGCCTTTTCTTGAAAGTTATCAAGGACTGAGTGGATAAGATCACTAATCACTGATAGTATTGGGGATTTCGTGGTTTCCTCAATGTTTCATGCACATATGAAACCAGTTTTTCTTAGAAAAATTTGCATAAAGGTTTCTCTTACCTTAAACAGATAACTTTCAGATGCTTTGCATTCAAGTAAAGCAATTTAATTCTGCGATGAATTATATAAAATCTATACATTTAAATTCTGAATTTTAAAGGTTTCCTTCATTCGCGTTTATTTGGTTTTGTAACCTCTTCTCGGAAAAAGAAATAGGTAGACCTGTATAATTTTTTAAACAAAATTTTAATTTAATTTACGTTCCGACTTTTATTTACTTTTGATTTACTATCAATAAACTCTGAATTTATATACTTTTTATATTAAAATATTTGTACCCTTAAAAGATTTTATAGATTCGATAAAATATTCATGTAGATTCTTCATTACAGCTGCTAAGTAGAGGCAGATTACCGAATACTTCATGCTTTGGCAGCATATGCTGGCCAAAATGTGAAGTAATAGGCCATTTTGTGAAATGACGAATTTCGCGCTTTGGCCGTAGCGTACGTAACACGTATGCATAGAAAATATCCTGTACATGTAGTGAAATTATAAACGAGATTAAACAGGAAAGCATTTTTGTGCATTTACATATGACACCAAATTCATGACTATTTATCGGGGAATACTTTGCATTTCTCTTGCAACATCAGAAATATGGGACTATTCACCAACTCAGAATTTTTTTTCTGAAATAATGGACCTAGGATTCAATTGATGTACAATCGATGTCATTAAAGTAATCAGATTAGTGACTGAAACCTCTAATTTGTGATCAACATACAGCCAGTCAATGAAGATTATACACAAAATCTCCTTTGCCGGAATGTCCAGATTGCTGCAATATAGAATTTTCTACAGAAAAACTCATTACTTTTCCTTTACACATTACATAGAGCGCACAAGCAACGCCTGTTAAAAATAGGCAATTATGTTTCCATTACATTAATATGCTGATAGAATTTAAACGAAAGAAGGCTATTATGTAAATTTACACAGTTTGTTCAAAAATACGCATAAAAAATAAAAGTCGCAAAAGATTCTTCAATAATTTTTATCTTTAGAAAGTAAATTAAACGGTAAAATCACGCATTCTTATTAAGATTATTTTTTTAATGAAAATGTTATATCAGATGAGAAAATTTTACTAGCGAACTTTAATCAAACTAGCCAACTTTCAAAAATCTTAATCAGATCTCAGAAACTAAATCACAAAAAAGATTTGCTTTTATACGATGACAAGAAGCAGCCATAATTTTTAATAAATAAGCTTCCGTGCTTTATATTTACATTATTTCTTTCAAATCAACAATGAAAAATGTTTTTTACTTAAGGAAAAAAAATGAACTCAGATAGGTTGCTAGTATTTTTATCAGTAAAAGCTGATCGCTTAGCAAAATGTTAAAAGACTTCAAAGAACTAACAAAAGTGTAAATGCTTTGAGAAGACTGTTGATTGAAGCAGAAAAGATTCAGTTTTATAGAATATCAGCACGAGTTCTTTCTACTGCAATAAATTTTTATCCGGGAATTGTGATATGAGTACGAGATTTCTCTCGAAACTGCTTTCCAGAAATAATACACGCATAACGTATTTTTAATACATCTTATTTACATACGCTGTACATCATGTATCACTAAATAATGCCAATGAATAACGTAAGACAATGAATTCAAAAGCAATTAATTGCACCTCAAATTAAAGAATAACAAGATATCAAAACTATATTTTCCAGAATATATTCTACGTTCCGCTTTTTGTTTTGAGTTAAAACATTTTTTATATGAAGGCATGACGAAGAAAAAAGCGTGGATTACACCGGATTGATCATTACCCCCAACACCCATTAAACAGCCAATTTGGTTCACTGTTGATGGCGTGAGCAAAGGGGTCAGGACAAAACCGGGAGAAACAATACCATCGTTATCTTTACAACCCTGTCCTAAATGACAAAGCGTGGGTGTTTTTATTCTAGCAACCTTCAGTCAGCGATTTAGAGTAGTTCTGCACACATTAAAAGGAAATAAAGTTTGCTCATTCAAATGATAATGACTTCTGTAATCTTAAACAACGTACTGCAGCGACCCAAACATTCAGTCATATAATATTTCGTACGTTTTATTCGAGGTGGATTTTCTATGAAAAGAGTGGATTTTCTATGAAAAGAATGGAATGACTGCGAATATAGAAGTTCAGTGCAACAAAGTGAGCTTAGTGTACATAGGTTACAAAAATAGTGTAATAACATTTTCAATTGCAGTTGAAACTAGAGTTGCGAATAGTTTTCGGGAACAGAAAAATGTATTTCTAAAAAAAATTGTCTTTCATAATATGAGGGTAGAAATGGGTGATATAAATAATAACAAAAAATTATAAATAAAAAAAATAAACAGTGAACATTAAAACTGCAAATCTCATTCTTCAAAGTCTAACTTAACGACAGAAGACTTCTAAAAAAAGGCAGCTTAAAATATGTAAGCCAACTAGAAAAATTGAAACTGTTTTTTTTTAACAATGAAAGATGCTTTTGCATGCATACATTACTATATAATAATACTGCTAATAGAAATAAAATGCAGTTAATGGAAATGGTAAACAAATTTACTTATTACATAAATCTGACAAGTATTATAAGGTTTGGAAGCTCTTCTTTTTTAATAATAAATATAAAACAGCACGAAATCTCAAACCTTTACTTCTATCTCTTTTCTTAAAAAAAGTACTGTCGATTGTTTCTATCTAATAATATCAGTATCAATGAAATGTTTAATTTTAAAAAAATCACTCAGAGATCGATCTATTTCAGTCATACCTTACCTTCATTGTATGCGCGATGAAATGAATCATATTTTTAAAAAAAATTTCATTAGCTCCATATAAAACTCGACTCAAAAAATTTCTTAATTAAAATAAAGTAGAAAAGATATTAGTGAAGAAAATACAATTTTTTTTTTTAAAAATCACATGCACATATGCATAATGCATAATCGGAAATAAAGAATAATGTACAATACAAAGTTTGTTTCATAGTAAACACATTTTACTTCTCCTTGATTAAAAACTATACAAAATTGATACACAAATATAAATCTCTGACAAAAAGATATAAAGACGATATGTTTAAAATGAAAACATTATAATTATAAAATCATTTCTGCGTTTATTCGACATAAAAGTCGAGCATTTACTTTTTCAATGCTAGGCTGCTGATATTTAATGATTTCCTTCCCACAACTTAAACTGTTGAGACATTTTACTCCAATTTATACTGAATTCAAAACGTAGAAATTATTTTTATGCATAGAGTAACGATCATTTTAACAAGTTTGTGGTTTACAAAATTAACCCCACTGAATGACTTCTTTCTTATGAGTTAGAAAATACTTAATGCATTAAGAGGATTTTCGGATTTTGCAACATGCCCCAGCCGCGTCGCTGAACACTGGTAGTTCGATTCCAGGCAACCTGTTTGCCTGTATGAATGGTTTGCTGCTTATCCACGACCCCCTCAGCGGCCGAGCGGTAAAATCGCTGAACACTGGTAGTTCAGTCCGAGGTTCAGTCCGAGGAACGGGCTTGTTGCATGGACGTTTTCGAGGTTTTCCCTATGTGTAACATGTATACGAGTCAATTTCACTTAGGAAGCCCTCCACAAAGGCATCCCTTTCTCTAGGCAGGGATGCCTTTCTCTAGGCAGACAGCCCTCGAGTGCTTTGCCACAATCAAATAAACCAAACCAAACGTAGTTTTCCCCATGTATAACGTGCATATGAGCCTATTTCCCTTAGAGAGTCCTCGACGAAGACATTCTTTCCTTCAGGTACACAGCCCTCGTAGGCTTTACCATGATCAAACAAAACCAAACCAACTAAACATATTATCATATTTCAGTACACATCATCATGACTTTCTGAATCTTCTTACGACAGCCAGAAATGGATTTTTTAATAAGTACATAGTTTATCAAAAAATCATTCCCCATGACGCTTTTAACTCTGTAGTAGCATCATACTGTGTAAAGGACCAGAAGAATGATAAACAATCTAAAGAAAATTTTTATTTATTATTGCAAAAGTTTCCATTTTTGACATTTGTCTTGAGATTTTGGCAAGTCTTTTTTTTACACAAGAATTTCTTTCGAAAGACTGCAAAGTAATCAATCGTTCAAAGCAATTTTCAATACTGTCGCACCAAATAATTTCCTACAGAAAGATAAAAGCGTATACTATGGTAGCACTTTATTTTATTTTTATGAATTCATAAGTCGGTGACGCCAGAATAAAGATGAAACTTCACTTAAGTGGATCATAGCCGACACTGTTGTTTGGCCCACCCTTAAAATAAACGCGTTGTTCTTGTCTCTGACAGCATTTTCCTTGTTTAAACATAAGTATTGTCAATGAAAAGTTTTTAAGGGTGTCAATACATTTTTCTCCATTTTGTTTACTGAAATTTATTTATTTATTTTTGGTTTATTGAAATAAATAACTTAAGATATATACATTTCTTATAATTAAAAAAATTACTTCTTTGCAGTTCTAGAACAGAGAGATCCAGATCATTTCTCGAACCTGCTCTGCTAACTTTTCAAAGGCAGTGCGGAATATGTATTGTTAAAAAAGTAATTAAAGTACCTGTGACGAATGACCTAAGAAAACGCCATTTTTACCATACGAAATCCCATTTCATAAACTACATTCTTAGATTTTCTCATAGTTATAAAGAACAATTTCTTTTGAAAGGTTTTGAAGTAATCTAACATTGATCATACATCATCGCATATTTCAATACCGTCCTTATGCTCATTTTCTGAATATCTGTACTGCAGCCTATGCAAAGAATGCTCCTTTTTGATAAGCAGTATCAATACTATAATCACTATCAAAATTATTTCGATATTTTGACAAGCGACCTAAGCAAATTACTTTCATAATAAACTCTTATTTTACAAGGTAAAAACTAAAAACTTTTTAAAGGAAAAATAAACCACAACCACTAGTGATTAACAGCAAAAAGGTCGTATTATGAGAATTTAGTTTAATAGCAGTTGTTGGGAAAAAGCGACTAATAGGGTTCGAGTGAGCAAGCACTGATAAAAAAAAAGTTTGCTAGGTAAAGTTTCAAATAAATAAAGAAATAACATACCAGAATAGTTAATTTGATACTTAATATGAAATAACGAAAGTAAAATCACATATCTGGGATATGAATGACAAATAAAAGAAGAATCCATCAACTCTGTATGTCAGAAGAAATATGATATTGGCAAAATTTGATTTATCGATGATACACACTGCAGATACCATAATTTTCATGCATGCTGTTGCTCCATCAACGTCGATGGTAAAAACAAACATATCAAAAACAGAGGGGGGAAGTAATGATAGCTAATAGTTGTAGTCACGAGGGGGTTCTGGTCAAATAAAGAAAAAGGAAAATTGGGTCGAAAGTCAATTCCCCTATCATTTTCATTTCAGAAAGTTTCACATCTCAAAACCTAAGACAAGACCCGCGGTGATTTGGAAGCAGTGCACTACTTTCGGTCACTTTAACATACATATGCAAATTGCTGGTTTTGCAAAGGAAAAAAAGGTTTACAGGGGAAAAAATGCAACTAAGCTTTTTTAACACTTTTCCTTCTTGCCGGAAGGCATCAAACCCACTGTTACGAAATATAAAATCGTTACGTTCATGTTTGGGGTAGAATATTATGATACAATGCGACGTAACTAATTTCTTTCAGTAATTATGCTTAAGGATGTGTGAATAGGATGGAATAGATAGTCTATTGCTCTATGAATTAGATATCAGTATCTCTGTCAGTAAGATCTGAAAAAAAAATACGACTTCTAATTACAATATTAAATTACGCGAAATATATAACAATTTTTGATATTCTTTACTTTTGCTTACAAACATTTGCGAGTTTAGCATTTCTTCTCAAAAAAAACGATTTTTTTTAAATTTTTTTATTTCTTACGATATTTTTCGGAAATTGTCCTATAAAATTATAAAAATTAATTTCAGTGCATGCTGAATGGCAGCGGTAAAATCCATTCCAAGTGAAATATCGGCTGCGATATATTATAACTGCAAAAGAAAATTACACGGTCGCATTTCATGTTAGTTTTAAGATCGGGGTTTTTTTTAATGGAAGAAAGAAATTTTAATTACAGGCATCAGTTATTTTTTTGGTATGTGTTACCTAACGCGTTTTTTTTATTTTTATTTTTATTTATTTATTTATTTATTTTTTTTGACAATAGCTATTTTAAATTTCAGAAGTTTTATGCTTCATATGCATTGAAAGCTGTTATCATCTACATTATCTTGTGTTCCTATACAATTTCATTCATTTTTTTTGGTTTGTTCTAATAAATAATAGAAAGTCGGAAGTTATGCAAAATCACGACAGCACATACAAAACCATATGATTTTTCTCTCCCGTATGATTCCAGAATCTAACCTATGCAGATATGCTTTGTACGGTCTGAAGCATATCTGCATAGGCTATCCTTTCCAACACAGGCAGTTGCGACTGTGGAAACGTGGGCAGTCCAGACCACTATTACTTTAAATGCTGCTTGATGATGAAGTTCCATCTAAAAAAGCCCGCACCCATGTTTCACGCAGCCTGGTGGAAAAATACTCAAAATAACAATATTGCCCTATCGAAACTACATGCTATCACTGCACGCTGCAAAAACGCAACAAACTAGAACAGTTTTCCTCGCAGTCATTCCCTAAGTAGCTCGGTTTCAGCTCCCTAATATAAGTATGATATTAAAATCTTTGTTTTATTGAATCAACTTCCCGACAAATGCATATATTTGCAGTCCTCCGATGTAATACATTGTTACATATAGATACCTAATTCTTCTGATACAAATGTCCATTTCATTACTGTAAATATGCCAAGTTAACACATGAAATACCAAAAACAGTGCTGCGTAATGTCATTTATATGTATGTGTAATGTAAAAATATTTTTTTCACATTGATTGTCATCACTTAAATGCAACATATTTGACTTATTTATACACCCAATGTAGTATTCATTTACTGCACAATCATATGCATATATTTGTATATATATATTCCCCTTATATATAGGTATTCAATTATGTAATATAAATGTTCACATGTAATACTGTACTATTCAAAATATCTTGTAACAAAAGAAAAAAAAATATGTATTGAACAACAAGCCTTGCATGCCAATAGAAATCCGCAAAAATGACATTTAATTCCGTACGGCACGACCTAGCACTGATGTCATCTTCGTAGTGTGTAGAACCAAACCTACGTTATTAGTAGAAAGTTTATAAAAGAGTATTAAAAAGCAAGAAATAGACATGTATTTATAGCACCGGAGATTATGAAATTTTAAAGTAAACAAATCAATGTCTGCAAATTTTGCAGTGTTTCTCTACTTGTGCGTGACTGTTACGAAAGCTACTACATTCTTTACAAAACATTAAAAAATTATCAGTATAACCATTATATCTCCCAAATATTAGTAAAAATTCCATTTTATATGATTTTAAATGAATACAGAAACCAGTTTATTATCAAGCTTAATTATTTAATTTATTCAATATTATATGAATTAAATAAAATATTATATAAATTAATAATTATTAAATTAATTCTCAATACTACTTAACTACAAACGCCACAACTTCATGACTAAAAGTTTACATTCTCATACAATGAGCAAGTTTAAGCCCGAATTTTAAATAACCAACTCTCGGATTAGGCGGTCATTTTGTACAGTATGCACATTAAAGATCATAAAAATCCTAAATAGCGTAAAAAGGTCACAGGGCCTGCTAGCTTTTCCGATTTTTTTCAACTTAGCCTTGCAGTGAAGCCCACTGTTGAAATTTTTAAGGTTAACACACATTAACACTTCAGTTATATCTAGAAGAAATTTCTAAAACGACAAAATACATAATGGGGAAGGAAAAATCATTAGAACCTAGCATAAAAACTAAGAAGAAGACAACTTCCTTCTGCCGTTAGTTTGAGTTTAAATAATCTAGAACTAACGAAGTATATATTACCAGATTGCAAAATCACGACCTTAAAATTTCGTTAATTTTAAATTGGAAAATATACAGCTTCTATTCACTTCGTTATAAATGTGAAGAAAGAAAAAAAATGTAAACTATAACTATACAAGGTGTTCTTCAGGTTCGGAAAATGTTTAGCTGCTGTGAAGGCTTCCCAAGGGAAAAAAAATCCGTTATAGTTTTATTATTGTTCTATTCCTTGACACGCATTCACAGTATCGCATTACTGTGGAACCTCGAGATACGAGTTTAATTTGTTCTAGCATTGAGCTCATATAGTAAATTTCTCGTATCTAGAAACAAACTTCCCCATTGAAAATAATGCAGATCCAGTTAATCCGTTCTGTACCCCAAAAAGGATCAACATAAAAATCAATTTTCCTAATAAATACCACTAGTATTAATATAACCGTAGTTTACCTTTATGAAGAGTGCTAACTAGCGATAGATGCTGGGAAGACGAAACGGGTTACTGTGAGGAAAGGGAAACCACCTTTGACTCAGGAAGGCTCTCTCTTCTTGGGAATTTTAATCCCACTGGAAGCAGGTTCTGGGCCAGAATCACTTAACTTTATTTTAGTTGCAGGTTGCTTTACCAAAAATTTATCTAATGTCACTTGCTTCTGTTTCCTTTTTATGACGCCTCTAAAATGCGACACTACATTGTCATTATACCAGTTCATGCTGCGCACACACACTGCTCTATTACTGTGATTTTCTTCAAAGAAAGTTTTCACTTCTTTGCCAACACTTCTTTAATCTTACTGGAAGAGAGGGCCTAATCTCCTGTTCCCTCCTCCCCTAATGAAAGCTCTTCTACCACTTCTTGCTGTTGCTCCTGATGAAGTTAAGTTCGTCTGTTGTAAGTTCTTTACTATGCTCCTGCACTAACTCATCCAGATCAGCACCATCCACATCCAGACACACACCCAGAGATACAATTTCTTCGACTAGCTGAACTGTGTGGTCTACAGGTTAAGTATTGAAACCTAACTCAGGAATACTCTGACGCAACAGTTTTTTTTATACTGAATTCGGTGTCCTCATTGTAACTTTTTCCCAAGCTTTATCAACGAGGTTTAATCAATTTAGGATGTTGAAGTGATCCTTCCAAAATTCTCCGACTTAACGAGTAAAGTCTTGACCGGCAACTTATTTTAGTGAAGGTATTTCTTCATGGAGGGACCAAATACTTCATTAACCCACTCGATGAAAAATTGCCGTGCTACCCAGTCTTTGCTGTTGTCCCGCCACATCACATTCAGTTAGTTTTTCCGCACCTTCCCCCTCTTAAAACTCGTGGATTTTCTGAGTGGCAGACGGTAGAGGCTTGATTTTACAACCTCCACTTGCATTGGCGCAAAACAAAAGGGTAAGCCTATCTTTCATTGGCTTGTGGCCAGGCAAAGATTTCTCTTCTTGCGTGATGTAGGTCCACTTAAGCATTCTCTTCCAAAAAAGGCCTCTTTCATCACAATTAAACATTTGCTGGGGAAGAAATTCCTAACTAGTAATAATTAATATCTTCCTTCTTCTTTAGAATAGTGCAGATCGTCAATGTCAAACGGCCGTAAGTCTTCGCTATTTCCGCCACTCTTACAACACAATTATGTTTATTGTATGATTTCTTTCTTAATTTCAACGGCCATGGCTTCTTCTTTTTCTTTTTAGGCACTATCTGAGGCAACAAACTTCTTGGGTGGCATCGCGAAACAATTATTTCATGTTAAATGTAAAAAGCAATTAACTCACTAGCGCACAAACACGTAGATCAAAGAACACTGAGCGATCTGACAAAGGAATTACTGAGTCGAGCCAAATCGGGAAACTCGCCACACATACCAACAGCCTGGCTCATTGCTCGTTACTCGAGTCAGTGCTTGTATTTAAAGACGAATTTTTGGCCCATACTTTCCTCGTATTTCGAATTTCTTGTATACAGAGGTGGTCGTATCTCGAAGTTCCACTGTACCTGCTTCGGTGCTTTTAGAATTTTTTTTTCTCTTTTTAGCTTTATTATTAAGCATCGTTTTCTTCGCACTTACGCCACATACAATTCAAAGAAATAATCACAAAATTTTTTAAAGCTGCATAGCAGCTTATGCTAAAAATTCCCGATGCAATCCTAAGAGTTGGCATATATTATTGTATTTTTTTTTCAGTCTGTTCTCAGTTCATCATATCAGTACTCAGTTTTCTTAGTAAGATCACTAACCTTCTTTTTAATTTTAACTCATTTTTATTCTCAGATTTTTATGTGTTAATTATATTTATCAAATAATACGTTGTTCGCACTTGCGCCACATAAAATTCAATTCAACAGCAAAAGCACAAAATATTTAAAAACAGTATGTCTTTAGAATTTCCAACAGTCTCGCTAGCTAGAGACAAAAATGTTTTATTTCGAACAGTGTTGCCACTACTCGGTTTCAAATCGTTGAGTTTGTTAATAAAAAATTCATTAAAGCTTAAAAAAAAGATGAAATATAAATTTCGAAATTCAAATTTTGGGTTTCCAGGTGATCATGTTCGGGTGGAAAACTACATTATTCAAAATTTGATTGCCCTAGGTACCGTCGTTTTTTCACAATGCGAGGAAGACGCATACATATAAGCAGATTCTTCAAAAATTAACTTCTTTAAAACAATACAGGGCGATAATAGTCGGTGACAACAATACGAAACGTCATACGCCGTTTACAGTGAATCGATACAAAATCCCATTTCGACACTAGTAGCTTATTTGGGCTAAAAAATGTACATTTAGTTACAAAAAGGTATATCGAGTTATAACTATTTTAGACAGAAGTTAAAGGAGAGCTATTTCGGATAACTCGTGAGAACTATTTCAGCAATCGAAGGCAAAAATAAATAAGTAAAATATTAATATCTTAAATTTTGGGTTGAAGATTCATGCACAGTACCTAGAAGTTTCTAACGGAACTATTTTAATGCCATTTGGAGCAACATACTTCAGTGAAAAATCTTTCTCAACGTATGTGGAAAAAAGGAAATACAAAAACAAATTAAATGCAGGAAAATGAAATACGACTGCAGATAACATCAATTCACCTTTCGACAGTTTATGTAAAAAAATACAAGCACCTCTCAGTCATTAAATATAATGCAAAAATAAGTGACACCTGCAGCACTAGTTAATGATATTAATGAGTAAATTACATTAATTTTATGTAAAATTTTTTAAATAAAATACAATACTTTTCTTTAATTATCTTTACTTAAAGTTTCTATAACATAGTGATCTATTTTAAATATTATTTTCTACGGTTCGGATGGAGTTCTCCGAAAAAATATTAAAGTTCTAAGGATTCCATGAGTCGACAAAGTTTGAAGACCATTGTGTTAGAATAAACAAAAGAGAAAGTGTTTTCACAAAGGTATTTCTCCTGTTTGGCAGATCATCCTACCATACTTTGTTTTAATCAACTAAACTAAATCTAATCAAGCAGTCAGCTCCTTTGCCCAGACCGAACCAGGAACGAACCAAGTGCTTGGTAGTCATATCCATTTAGCCAAAGGTAACAACAACAAAGTTATTGGCTTCCTTGCCTCGTGAACTTCATCATACTACGAGTCCTCTCCCCCCCCCAGAACCGGGGCTGGGGTTCAACCCCTTTCTCGGAACCTTGGAGAGATCGGCGCAATATGGGGCGTCACTGGTCGTTAATTTGCTACCCACCAGTCGCACGGGCGAGCCCGTCGCAGAGGGCCATTACCCAGCATACCCGGGGCTCCACCCCAGGTTACTGGAACTACTCCGCTCTAAGACATGCCGGACCCCAGGCCGGCCAAATAGTGAACTTTCCGGAGCCCCCAGAACCACTAGGTTCGTAATTTGTATACCCATCGTGGTTGAGACTGCCTAGGTACAGATCCTAGCCAGTAGCTTCGCAGAGTTCTCTACGTCGACTCCCGGGGAGTAGCCAGAGGTAAGCTCGGATTATTGATTCAACCCTGTCTTTATCCCTTATTTCGACTAATAAGGGCGATTATCGTAGGTACTTGCTTATAAATATTTGCAAAATCCATGAATTTAATTTGAATATTTAATATTAAAATTGAAAAGCATGGAGCAATAACAGGCATAGATGTACAGATTATTACAGATAAAGTACATATACAGAGATATAGAATAACCAATGTTCTTTTCAGCTAGAATACTCGAGTCATCTTTGTCGTCCGCAAAGCACATCATAAGAATGCTCAGCTAAACGTGTCCTGTTATATAAACTCGACATTATATGATGGATACCAGAGATTTCAAAACTTAGCTTTGAGAAAGTAAAAAACTTTAACGTCAGAAGTTATCGTACAGTCGTTCGATTAAGTTTGCAGTGGCAATACTTAGTTAAAATTACATCAAGTAATATCATGAACGAAACACCACGACACGACATAAAACAGCTTCTGTGTAATAAAGTAGGCTTGCTATTACAGCCATATTAGACTCCTGAAGACCTCATTTAAAAATACACACACGACAAATGATTAACAGTGGCACATTGGTGTTTTCAAAGCGAAGATAGGTGTGCCACCATTTGAACGACTGAAAACACCTGATCATCATTCCCATAATGATATACACCCACGGTATTCTACAGACATTTGATATAAAATCCTGCAGGTGGCCATGGGTGTGTCGCGAACTGATAACAAAATTTAAAATTGTACCATGAATTGAAAGAAAAAAAATTTAGGGGCTTAATTTACACAGTTGTGCAGTTCTATTTAAATTTTGAATTAAATTTTACATTTCCATAAATTCTAGATGCCTTTCTTGTGTTTCACTTTCAGTTTTGCGACATAAGATTAAGAAGAAACTGGAAATAGAGAGTTCTACTATTTACGTATTTATATATTTCTTACGTAAATTTACATATTTTTCTATTTCATATTTACATTTTCTGTTTAATAATTACTTCTCGCATTTTTTTCGGAAGTTCTTTTAGTAATGATTACATAACATACGTATGCGCTCTTACAAATGTTTCCAATAAAAAAAATTCCCAAACAAATCTAGAAAGAATAGTAAATACAACTTTGAAATTTAGATTACGAAATAAAGTCGAATTTTTGCTTATTCTGTTATATGCAAGTGAGCTGATTCTACAGGGTGTTTATAAAGTAAAGATATTGTAATTTCAAAAAAAAAAAAAATATTATTGCATATTAGGTAGGAAATGGAATAAATTTTCAACCTCATGATAACGTAACGCAAAATATTTATCGGAAAGAGAGGTGAAAAAAGCTGCAAGCATACCATTTGGAAAGAATAGTGATTATTAAATCTCCCACATGCTTTCAGCAATTTGAATTTTACTACTCATAAAACTTTTTACACGGTATTCCGAGATGTATGTAAAATAGGCCAATAAAATTTGCACGTTGAATTTTCCTGCATCAGGGTAACAATCAATACGTATTTTTGAGTTAACATAAAACACGTTGAACAATGATTATTAGAGGAATTAAAGCAACATGAATCAGCACGATATTCATAAATTAGTTTAACGACTAGTTTCGAAGGTTTAAATACAGAATCTTCTTATTCAGCTCCAGAAGTGTGTGGGGGGGAAGGGGACTTTTTTTGCACTTTTGCGCCGGAAGAAGGAGGTTCTATATTTAAACCTTCGAAACTAGTCCAGCAAATTTACGAATATTACCCTGATTCTTGTTGCTTTAACTCCTCCAATAATCAGTAAGTACGTTAACAAGTAATTTTCAAGTTAGAATTTGATGCTATAAGTCGTAGTAATACGCACTCCACATAGGCATGTGTAGGTTATGTTGCATTTAATTTCCTGAACAACGCGTACTATGTTAACACGCTAGTTTCGCAGTTCTAGAATTACCTTTGTATACCTCTTTGAGGTAAAAGAACAAAATTCCAGGGTCAGCACATTCAGGCAGAGAAAGAAGTGGGAATATTTAGATGGACCTTGCTGTTAGCAAATAATAGAGTGGCCACTTATACTGTTCCGTAACGTTTTATGGCATAAATATATCAAGCCGGTGAAAAATAATCGTTCGATAATATTTTCCGCATATACAGCAGCATTTCTCGTACAGGTTTCGATTTCAAAATCTTTGTTTTAAATACAGTAAGATCCTAGTAATTTGCAAATTTGCTACCACCTTGCTTCAATAACAAAACTGATCTTGAAAATGAACAAGATGTGAAAATAATAAAAGAAAAGATTCAAGAAAAATATGATGATCCCTTTTGAAAATTAATATAAATCGTTCATCCTCATGAAAGATTTTATCTGTTATAAGTTGAAATGACAATATTGTTTTACGTGTAATGAGAAAATAAAAAACAAAAACTGCCAAATGTATCCTTATTCAATATACTAAAATAGCTACTGCTGACGTCATTTTGTTATACATTTTACAGAAACAATAAATTTTAAACAGCACTGAATTGTGCATGTCTA
This sequence comes from Stegodyphus mimosarum, assembly GCA_000611955.2. Taxonomy (NCBI): domain Eukaryota; kingdom Metazoa; phylum Arthropoda; class Arachnida; order Araneae; family Eresidae; genus Stegodyphus; species Stegodyphus mimosarum. The sequence goes on from KK114968.1 coordinate 492,650, forward strand.
CTAGAATATGATGTTCTTCTAGTGGCACAAACTTGGTACTTTCAATCAAGTAAGTCTTCTCCCTAAGAGGACCAGCAATTAACTTTTCGAAATAAATAATTTTAGGTGTTTTTTAGTCAGCTGGGATGTAAGAAGCATTCAGTAAACAACAAAACTGTTTAGTAGATAATGAACTGCAAAATATAATAAAGAAGCCAATCATTAACCTCAGAATTTCAATATTATTTGATTAAATATATTAAATTCCTGAAATTTAATAAATTTATTGAAATTTGATTATATTTTGATGAAAAATGTAAAAGTGTTTTGGGTAGTAATTTATACTAAACAGTCAAATTTAACACATGCTGCCATCATTAGCTACGCAGACAAAATTCAGACATACGGGCAGTTTCATTTTAAGTTAATCTCCTTATAAAACATATAGAATTGTGGTCTGACACTCAAAACATATGCAATCGCGGATATTTTACTGCAAATTAATTAATGCTACTTAACTGTCCTCTAAAAAGCTCAACATTTCAACAAACTTTCAGCATCAAAAATTGAATTACAAAATGTTAAAATCAGTTCAAATTTCAGCAATTTTTTAGAGGATGATATAAATAGAATATATTTAACGATAATTAATTTATTTTAGAATGAAAAGCAAATAAATATTTTTTGAAAATTTCATGATCATTAACACTTTTGTATAGAAAATCTCTATGACATTTTTACCAACCATTTATTAATTATGAAAAGAAAAGCACATAAGAGTTTACACATGTGCCCTAAAATCAAATTACCGAAAACATTACAATTTCTTTTGCTTATAATTTCATATTTTCGTTTCAATTAGGTCTTTGAGTAAACTATTTTTTCGCAGAAGAATATTCACTCGGTTTAGATACAGATGAAGGTTTCGATCTGACTAATTATTTCTAGAAAAGAAAACTAGATTAAAAAATCCACATCGCTGAAGCTCACACTGGCAACGTCAATCAACGTTCGCATCACTCTATAAGAGTCAAAATTTGTCCACATTCTCAAATTCAACAGATCTGCGATACAAAAGCTAATTTAAGCCATTTATTGACAACAACAACAACACACACACGCACACACACACACACACACACACAAAAAAAAAAACACTCTCTTTCAAGAAATTATAAAACATGTTAATTTCACCTCAGAATTGTAATTAAGTCAAATTTATAATCAAACATTAGCTAAGAAAACATAAGATTTCGTACTATTAATTACAGGTAGTATGTTTTATCTGCCATAATATATTTATTGCTTGGTAAGTTGAAACAAAAATCTTCGTCTGCAATAATAAAATTGTCTTTTATAGAGGGTAGCAAATAAAAAAAATAGACCGTGAATATTATCTCTCAAAAGGATGCCCACATTCAGATTTATGACCCTGATGTCTACGAGGGAAGCCATAAAAGAGGCAATCAAATGCAATTAAGCATTCTAAAAAAATCAATGTGAGCAAAAAAAAAGACTAATGTATGAAAGAGCGAATTATTTGTTATTTAACCTGCCAAACAGGTACACCCAAGACATTAGCACACTTTAAATTGCACGGAAATCCAATAAGCGCAAACACTAGTTCTATGTGCAGATGGAAAATCCTCGACTATTCACGATTTTATTTCATCTGCACATATGTTCATTCATCGCTTTAAAGCTGCGAAAACTGACACGGCTAACGGATAAGATTTAACATAATTTCGAATAAACTGTAGGCATTCAGACCTTTTCGAAGAACAAATTATTCTTCGCTCACATGAACTAAATTTAGAGATAAGCTCTTGGTCATCCATAACTTCATAAAATGCAGCCATTTATAAATACACGCCTTCAAGTTTTTGAAATAGATAGTTAAGTCTAACTAGGCATTGTTTTTGTATCCTATCATTCTGCGTTAACAAGCGTGTTTATTTACAGCAATATGTAATGATTCAGTTTTAAATCATTGAAGTTTTTCTTAATTAGAACATTCCGTTTCTCATCTCCGCCAGATAATCATATAACTGTGTAGAGACATTAGGTTACTTCGAAGCAGAAGACATGAAAAATGAGCAACGCCTTCGCCGGGAATCGAACCACGGACCTCTCGGTTACGCGTCGAGCATGCAGACCACTACACCACGAAGGCATGCAAAGAAGGCGGGAGAAATACCTTATAACTGAAACCGATTTCCAAAGCAAATAATATGTTAGCCCGAATGTAAGACAATCTCACATATATGCTTACATATATATGCTTATCACTTTTCAATTGCTTTTTAAGGAGACGTAATATAAGACGATCTCACGTATATTATTAGCTTAATACTATGTGGAAGGTGTTCTGTAAGAAATATAATTGTTGTTGTTACTAATGCTCACTTATCATGTCTGACCCATACGAAATATAATTAAGTGATTTAAATACCACACTTTCGCTAAAACGAAGCAAGTACGCTTCCTTTTAATGTAAAAATAAAAGCAGTATTAAATTATTCTCACATGGCTTTTAGATATTACACAGAAGACGCTCACAGATGACGGAATGATTTCTGGAAAAAACATCGCTTTATATTCGAGTCAAAATCTATTTCTTTTCATTCAATTTTTTCATCATTTTAAATTTTACTTCATATGTATTGCTGATAGTAAAATAGCTTTAAATAGTTTCTTCACTGTAATTTTGCACTTTAAGGAATTGATTGGATTGCAATTCGTGCACTTCGTACTGAATGCAACGGACAGGTCTAATCTGCACACCACTTACTTACTTTATTATCCGAATATATGTGCATTTATTGTTTTTCATATAACTATAAATACTGTTATGCATACATATATTGTCAGATATAGATATATATATAAATATGTCATATATTGTCATACATATATTGTCAGATATAGATATATATAGATATGTCATATATTGTCATACATATATTGTCAGAGATATTTATACGAATACAGTAGAACTGCTTAATAAATTATAATAAAATTATGCCATTTCATTCTAATTTAAAGCAGCGCATAAACACACACACACAAAAAGCAAAGAAACAAAATCGTGATGGCCAAAAGATTTAGTTTATTAGTAAAAATAAAAGAAAAAAAGAAAACTAAATCTGGGACAGTGAACGGACAGAACTTATAAATAAATTAATAAAAATAAAGCAAAATATGATCAGTTATCATTACCAGGAAATGATAATGTTAATGATGTGCACGTTTTTAGTACTTATGATAAGATACTAATTAACATATACTATTTTTTTCGATAACACAAATGCTTTTAATATATTTTGTAAAGGAATTAACCCCACTGTTTCTGATAAAACGATGATGTACCTAAAATCAAATATATTCAGTTAAAAATTATTTAAAAAGCATAAAAATACTTTAATAATGCGCAAATATGTTTATTTAAAATGTAGTACATGGTCAAAAATAAATTTCGTTTCTAAAATCAAATTAACAATGAACAGTATTATTTAAAAGAACTGGTATAGCGTTCAGAAATTAACCACATGCCTTAAACTTCCGAAAATAAGTTTTCCATTAAAGACAGCTGAAAGCGTTTGATTAATTATAACTTATGTATGGAAGCTAACCTACACTGCAAGACAAGCTTGCACCGCAAATAAGCAACCGAAGGACAATTTTACAAGTAACTGGCACAGATAACGTTAATTTATTCTTGGCGTTCTGGATGTAATTTCACAAGAAACTGAGAGCTTGCTTATGATGCGATGAACTTTCAAATGCTACTTTACATACATTTTTAGCAAACATTTGAGCCAATAATCCTTGAGATTAGACGACAGTTGCTGTTATCACTGCACTGATACATTTTAATTCTGTAAGCTATTCGTGGAAACATTCAGCATGCATAAATAATAGTCAACATACATAAAGATAACAATATAAAACATGAAGAAAGAAAAATAAATTTTTCATACGCTAGCAACCACCACTACTTCACGACTTCGAATCATAAGATAAAAACTAAAACTTTAACATCTAGTTGACGGATTGCCTAGCCTTAATTCGATAAGAGATACTTTTTTTCTGAAGCATAATAACCAAACATTCTGCAAATATCAGTCAGATAACAGACAGTACCAACCTACACAGAATGAAGATTTCTACATGTTACATGCAGTGAGACAAACGCTGTAACTAACGGTGCGTTGCATTGCGCTGCAGTGGCAAGAAAAACCGTTGTAGTTGTTGCCATTCATACAACTAGTAAAATGACGTAGTTGGAATAAATTAGAACTGATAATAAATTATAAAGCACAATGAACATCTCATAACAGCAAAAACTTGATCACACGAAGTATGTCTAATGAATCTAATACATAACCTCAGACGAAAAAGAAGACTGCAGACATGAGTAATAAAAAATGATGCATATGAAAGATTTCGCTATTTTACACTGCGGGGACAAGAAAAAAATTTTTTGAGCGAATCTTCAAAGCAAATTGCACCATCGCACTGATTTAAATACAAGATCGCCGAATAATCGCTCCGGTTTGCTAATGACTGGAACAGAAAGCATGCAGGAAGAAATTTTTTAATTCTTTTCCCGTTCAGATTTAATTTATGTGAAGATTTACGATATTCATTAAAGGCAGAAGATACGATTCAGTCCAGATATTCACAGAACACGGATAACCCACCACCCCAACTAATAAATTTCTCAGGGCGTTTTTAGAAATTAATGGTTTAGCCACGAGAGGATTCAAAATTTAATGGATATGGATCAATGAGCTATTTTTCAATCTAAAATTTGATTTTCTATTTAATTTCATCATTAAAAATTTCATTTCCAAGAAATTAATGACATTGAAAACTTAAAATCTTCAGAACAAGATCAGCTTGTGGATTTATCATACGGTAGTTCTATGAAATTTGCTTTAAGCATAAGCTTTTGGATATGAGTGAGAAAGTTACGGAAAAAGTTTTCAATGCATTATTTCCGCTATGCACAACATATTTGAGGAAAAAACTTTACATTCTATGTAAAAACGACTAGGGACAGATAATCAAGTACATAGGTGAGTTACCTTCCTCCATTTTATGCCGGCCATAGATCTAGTGACATTACAGGTTGGAGCGAGCGGAATTCCCGAAAATAAACAGTACTATTGTCTGAAATCGAATACAAGGCTTTCCAATAGCGTCTTATGTGCTAAGTGTCACATTGTAACACCATATATATGACACATTACAAATAGTTAAATGATACTCTCTATATATGTATGTCTTAAATGTAGGAAATCACAATATAACAATATTTTTAAGTTTTCGGGAGAAATTAAACTTAGGGGGGAGGAATTAAACTTACTTTTCCAGTACATGATTTATTGCATAATTAATACATATAACAATTTGAAGAACAACATGTTTTGCTGCAATAACATCTTAATATGAATCGCGTGCCTTATATCAATGTTCAAAAGATCAATGGTAACAAAACCTGTAGTATATTTTAATATTCCTGAACTATTTCAAAAACATCCTGAGCATCTCTTTCCAAGCAATTCCTCAAATTTTTTTTTCGCAATTTTTTTGAAATTCTCTGCCAATTAAAACATATGAACAAGATACATTAATCAACAAGATACTGTTGAGTGCGTACGAGATGAATGCACAAGTTGATAAAAAATCAATAAAATGCATTCTTTTCACAAGAAATAAAACAAATTACTGAAATATTTCCTCAGAAATATTCATATAATATCACAATATCTCAAACGTTAAACAGAACTCAATTCAAAGCAAAGAAAGTTAATCCAATCTCACAGCGAATTCGCTACAATCAATAACAGCGCTAAGTAAACATACAATTCTCTTAAAGCAACAGCAACTGAGCTGAGATGTTTTAATTCGGCTTTGGTAAGCTTTTTAATTATTCACGAGAACATTCTGGTAAAATCTATTTCCTCGATTCTTCTGGATGGCAACAGCAATTACGAGATATTTATTTATTAAATATTAAATGCACGCGCTCTTGTATTTTTCCTTTTCGGAGGAAGCTTTCTCTTCAAATTCGTCTGCGTTGCACGGGAAAATAAAACAATTTTAATTACAATTCTAAATAAACAGTTAAATAAATACAAAATCCGTAACAATACATTATTCTCTTGTTACTCAAGAGGACGATGTTACTGATTCCTAGATGCAAAATGGAAAAATATCAGCAAGCAATTTTGTTGAAAAAGAGGTACTTTGATGGCATTTACAGTAGGACAAAATATCGCATTAAAAATATTTTTGCTACGTAAATATCAACTAGCGATCTGAGTGATATTTTAGCAAAAATAGTTCCAGTGATGGCATTTAGCACATTTGTATGAAAAAATAAACGCGATTCACGTTCACAACAAAATTTCAGACGCTTACACGTTCGTTTCAAATAATGCGTTATCGAGGTTAAATCGGGTTTGGACAACGAGTAATTTGTTACTCATGTAAACAGAAATAGCCATATCCGTATACTTAGCATTCATGTAAACAATACAGGTCATAAAGAACCTACTCAAATAAAGAATCATTGCATTGAATAATGCCAAAATATCTCGAATCGGTAAGTTTTCCGCTTAATTAACTCCATTTCAGTTGAAATAGATAAACTATATGAAATTCAAAACCTAACATTTGGAATCTGCAAAACATTTCAGTTTTATTTGTTCCTTTAAAGAAACTTTTTGCGTAGAAAACCAAATGATTGCAGTTGATATTCGAGAATAAAATGCCAATCAACTATCACGTAAAACAAAACATAACAGAAAAATCATACACTTCAATACCGCGCATGCGATATAATTGACTAATTGCAAAACTCCACCCATACAAAGGAAACATTGAAAAGAACGTTGGGATTTTCAAAACAACATTCAGAAATTAACTTAATGATATCACACCTACAACAAATTCAATTAGTTAAGCAAAGAACACAATGGGAAACGGCATCAACCTAATTCTATATTTAGGCCACTTTGGATGCGAGGACAATTTCAGTACGTCATTTTTGTGTCGAGCAAATGTTCTCTTTTTTTCCCCGTTTTTTACACATTTTTCACTTAGAAGATTACTTGAAGCGTGAAGATGCAACACAGATTAGCAATGCAGCTGAAGCAAATCAGTTGTAAGCAAGGGAAAAAACAACAAAATTCTAGAGAATTTAAAAAAAAAAGTGAGTCGACAAGACAGCCAAAAATAAAGAAATGATAAAAACAAAAATAACGCTCCTTGATGCTATTTTGAAATGTAGCCATGGGATTTTATCCAGAAATGTACGATTTTCATAATAATGGATCTTTTAAGAAAATATTTGAGTTATACGAAACCAGGAATACGAACACATTTACAGTATTCCAAACATATCGTATCCATAATTTGATCACTGAGTAAAAAAAATTAAACTGAAACGCAATTTTGCGAAGTAACCGGAAGTAATTATATCGATATAACCTTTGATTCAAGGAATTTCCTTTGTTTTAATATTTGTGAATGGCAACATGGAACTTGTTTGTTTACACACAAAATGGCCTAATGCAGTGAAAAAGCAATGTGCGTTCTCTGGTTATGGGAAAAGAAATCTCTGAAAACTGTTCAAAGGCGATTCCAACATGAATTTAATAAACATCCACTAACAGAAACAATCAATTAAAAGATGGTTAAGACAGTTTCGAGAGATTGGATATGTTTTGCATAGATGAGGTTCAGGTAGGCCAAGCGTTAAGGACGAAAATTTTTCCGGGGAAAAAAAAAAATCTGACCTCTCCAATCAAACTATCGGATCACACTCCCTGCTCTCATGCAATACGAGTTTGACACCCCTGATTTAGATTACATCAACACCTATCGTTCAGAACTATGTATAACTTTAGAGTGTTGCTTTGCAGAATCACTAGGTTTTTAGAAGCAGGAGACAGTAAAATTGTGCAGTGTCTCGAACTCTGGACCTTCCGACTGATAGCCGGACGTGTTTTCCAGTTATAACATGAAGGCAAGCTGTAAGGAGGAAGAAAATCCTACAGTTTCCTCCACTTAAAGGGTGATTGGGAAGAAGACAACACAATCGCCAAATACTGAATGTGACGAATTATCATCTACCACTTTTTAGTTCGGGCGCCACCTGTAGAGTCACCAGGTTTGTTGAACCAAGAAACAAGAAATATATGCAAAGGCGTCGCGGGACGTGAACTCAGGACCTTCCGAATGCTAGCCGGAAATGCTTTCAGTTACACTACAAAGGCACGAGAGTTTTCATAGGAAAATTCATCTTATTGAATTAAAGTTGTAAATAAAATTATAACAGTGATTTTTATTAAAAGAATAAACTACACGCAGTATCTTTCACAAAAGGAAAAAGAAAGGCGGACGAAGGAGGAGGGGAAAATTATGCATTTTGTGGCGTTGTACACAATAAAATTGTGTTTTATTATAATATCATTTGCGAAAGAATACATTTTACGTCACCATTATGAAACAAATCATTAAAAAAAATTTGAAATATTGAAAACTGAAAGGTAAATTGAAAGAAAAAAATTACATTTTCTAAAATATGAGTTACAACGGCAACGATTTTCCCCCAAAATTAAATGAAGCTACTGAAGGCTTTCCATATCCAAAGAAAACATACTTGTTCTAGATAACAACGTGGGTGAGGAACTAAAGCAAATAGTAACACATATGAAAAGAAAGTACATGAAATAAAATGACTATACTTTCATGAAGTCAACTAAGGCGAATGAATAAGAGTGACGACACTTTGAAGCATAGTCTTATTACTTAAAGCAATTAACAAGCTTATAAGATATTTTCTCCCTAGGTCCAGGTTCGTGTCCGGCGAGGGCATTTTTCGTGTTTCCTACTTCAAAAATACAAATGATTGCGCAAGTTAAGATTTTTCATTATAATAATAATATTATTATTTTGCTCACTTGCTACAGCGAAACCGCTCTAACAGATCGGTGACACTGTTTCTATCATTGAAACATAGGATTTGCTGCTTCAATTATTCCAAGTATGCAAAGTTCAGTTATTAACGTTACAGATTTGAAAGAAGCACAATTTTATTGATTATAGGTAAAATCTCGCTCAGTCTCAGTTTTATATCATTGTCGTCGGACAATTGTTTCATTTTTCAAGTATATCACATCTTTCTAAACATAACATTTCACTGAATGGTTTACCAGAGAGAATTACGAGAAAACGATCCTTCGCCGAAATATTTTTATTTCCTCCCATAAGTTAAGCTTTCATTCAAGTTTTTACATTCTAGAGTATTTTCAAAACATGATACATTTAAAATTATTCATTTTATTTAATTTCTATTTCCCAAACACGAAATGCAAATAAAACAGAAATCCAAAGACAATTTTTCTAATCTTTTCATCAAAAGGCACGTAATATTTCATTAACGCACACAAATGTTATCAATAACCACTGTTTAATCTATTTTCGGAAGAGAAAAAACAGAAGGCTGAAATTCTAAATAGATGTTATAATAGAATTAGGAACACACGCCAAACTGGCGAGCCATACCTAATTATAATAGGGAGATCTGAGAAATGATTTGTATCGGAAAAGAAAATATCTGTGCAAACTTAACGAAAAAGTGACAAATAGGAAAACCACACAGGATGCAATGGAGTTGCAAGGGCTGTTATAGATAAACAGTGTCCAATTAAACTCGTGTCTTCGACTGCGCTTAACGACAGAGGCAGAACAGAGCTATAAATTACAAGTAGGAACTCGCAGAAGACGTTTTAATTATGGCCAATGAAAGAAAGGGGCAAAGCGTTACATAACCAAGATTCCTCACCTAACTACATGAATAACAAACAGCACTTCAGATATGGTAACAAAATAATTGGACAGATAATATTCAGAATGTTCTAATTAATTAAAAATAAAAAGAATTTGGTACGTTCCTCAGCTAATAACTCAGTTCCAATGAATAATTTCCTCCCTCCCCCGATGGCATTACCTTAGGAGTTGACTGAATTTTGCGCAGTTTGCATGTATAAAACATAAACGAGTGAGGACTGAAATTTTAATGAAGATGGTTCTTATATAGTAAAAGATAATTGATTACGAAGCAATCTGGGAGAACAGCTTTGTTGACAACGTCATTATGATTTAAAGCTTTGCAGAGTTGTAGTACGAAAGAATTAATAGCTGAATACTAGTGACGCAACTTTCCATATAGCCTATAGCTATCATAAGGTGTTGTTCATAACATTACGTTTCAGTTCTTATTCTTTTATCGCAAATATTCATTTAGGCCAAAGTTGATAAACGGTCCGAGCTTTCTTTGTCATGATCGCATCATTCTTGTTTTTAATGCTACGAACATTTTCAGTGGAGTCTTGTAAAAACACAATGAGTAAATTAAACCTCCGCCTAGTCCTAGGATCATTTTTGGTCCAACGGTTTAAGTATTTGATTAGCGAACTACTGTAGATGACAGTGTCAGCGTTTCGAACGGCGGCCAATATTTGCTTGGATAGATATCTCTACCACTGCAAAGCTTATTTTCACTCCATTTCTAATTTCTGGAAATTTACATTGCACTACCGGAATGTTGTCGGCGCACGAAAAATAAACACCTTTAATTTTTCTTAATACAGTTTGGAAACATACACATTTTAGAACGCCTGTACGGTTTATCCTAATTTTATTTACAGTTATTTTAAGTTATGCAACTTTCCTATCTATTCTAATTTCAGCTTACAATTTCCTACCAGAATGTAATTTCAGAAATGCAGTGAATGCAAATGAGTAAAAGTACTATTTAAGTCGATGTTTCGCCTACTTCCAGAGAGAGAGAGAGTCTGATTTTCCTGACTAGCGCACGTTCGCCTTTTAGCTACGTTCTCTCTTAGATACTACGCTCAACCATTCTTTAGGCCCTTGCTTGGCTTCGATTTAATTAATATTTAGGGGACAACTACTTAGAATCCTGATAGCTTCGGCTATATCTTTCAGATAGCTTTAGTTAAGCTTAGTTTAGTTTAATTTCATAATTATTTAACTTCAAGCCCAAGTGAAGGCTTTGTGTATACTCCGAGTTAGGATTTGATTGTATTTATTCTGAGAAATAAAGGGTAGTTAACCCTTCTTAAGTCTTACGTGTTTGTTCTCACACCTAAGCGATTATTCGCTTGTTAGTGTCTGTGGGGTTTAAGATTGAACATTGAGCTAAATAAAGTAAAACCCTACACGCCTTTCGATGTTCAATACGATATATTTGATTTTACCTTTCAACATACATTATAATTGATACTTTTATTCTGTTTTATAATACTATAACTAATATATAATTATATGATTTCTTATAGTATATAATGGAATGTCTTACAATTTTTAAGACCGTTTGCAACGTTATTACAACTGATAAAATAAATTTAATGACACGTATTACGTGCCTCGGTGTATAGAATAATTTAACATTTTTGTCATTTATGTGTTTTTACACGCCGGAAAAGTCTATTTTATAGCGTCTCCATTTCTTCCGACACTCCACTTCTAATTTTCTATGAATAAAATAACTGATATTTTAAACATACACATTAAGGATGGCGATAAAAACAATAACTTGTGGCTTAACTTCCCGCAAATAACATATAATGATGAATAATTAAATATTTCTATTTATTCTGAAAAGCCTCTTGCGTGGAGTTCTTTAGTAAAAGATGAACATTTTAATTATTTTCCCATCCACAAAAGAGGTAAAAGATATTAAACAAAATCTAGAATTCGAATTGCAATATAATACGACCTCACATGTAACACGAACCTACGTTGCGATGGTATTTTTAATACAGAGAACAGAAGAACGATATATATGAGCTTGATGACTTGATGGTCGTGATATATAAGCTTGAAAGCAATGACAATTAGATGGTCTTTTAGTTTCCTTTAGATAAATTGAGAAAATACATTTTTCTTTTTACATGAACAATAACGGATAATAACTACTTAAATGTATTTTCTAAATGTTACACTGCTCATGTAAAATAGGTATGGTTTTCAGAGAGGCAAATTTAGGGATAAAATCATACCACCATATACTCATGTTAATATTTTAGCTACAAAATGATGCATTATCTAAGCTCGCTATGTTCGCAGTTGTTGCTATTTTTTACGCGTGCATTAAAACATATCAAAAAACAATTGTTTGAGAATTAATCCAAGCTTTAGCAAGTCTCGTAGGTTTTCTGCATAGCTCAATACGGCAGCCTGCAAACCAGTACAAATATTACGCAAATTATTGCAACCTGATAACGATTTACATTATCTCTAATTACATAAGAGCTCATTAAAAACATACGTGTTATAACCTGAGTTATCATAAGTCATGATTAATGCCAAACCTATATTACAGAAGCATCAGAATCTGTATACACAGCACCCCATCAGCAAATTACCATAGAATTAAAAATAATTCTTTTAGTTTCTAAACAAAATATATAAAAAAATGTACAGTTTCATATAACAGATTATTTTCTTGACTGATAAGCCTCTACAAAAAATACCATGAAATGTTTGCACTCAACACATAATCATAAAAGTATCTAAAAATATATACGGATGTGGCTAAACTTCATGTCATGAACAGCCGCATGTTATAATTCAGGGCAGTTAGAGAGCCAAAACTAGATTTTGCAAAGCACTATTATCAGTTTTAGTTTAAGCCACAAATCCATACTTACATCATTTATATAGTAGTGGAACAAGTTTCAAAGGGAAAGAAAGGTTTCAAATGGATAACTTTGTAAAACGAAATGAAATATATTAATTACTTCTTTTAGACATTGAGCAGTTTCAGTTTACGATATTCTCTCTCCTCTCTCTCTATTTTATTTCTATAGCAGACACACCAGTCACCCGCGAGAGCCGCAAGCGATGAAGTTTGATAGCCGAAACTAAATTTTCCAAAAGTCACAGATCTATATTTACATCATTTTAAAAGTAGGTTTCAAACAGATAAGTTTGAAAAAATCCGAAAGCTTTCAGATTTCATATTACGCCTAAAGAGGCGTTTTTTTAACGTCTTGTGAGCTATTTTATTTATTAAATATCATGTTCTTCGCCCTTAAACCATAAAATTTATTCAACAGCAATATCGCAAAGTAATTTTAAAATGAATATATCTTTAGAATTTCCCATACAGTCTCTGCGCTGGAGATAATTTTTTTTCCCTCGCACAGTGTTGCCATTTCTCGCTTTGAAATCGTTGAGTTTGTTAATGAAAAATTCTTTAATGTCTGCCAGAATATGAAATAGATAATAAAACAAATTCCAAATTAGGGCATCCAGATGCCCATATTCGGTGCAGAATTAAGTTATTCAAACTTGGATGGCTCTAGGTACCGTGATTTTATCACAATGAGAGAAGCCTACATACATTTACGCAAATTCTTCATTATTTAATTTCTTTAAATATAATATAGGGCTGTAATATTTGGTTGCAACAGGTTGAAAAGTGAATCGACGCAAAATGCTAAAACTAAATTAATAGCCTTTCTGAGCTAACGCTCCTTTGGGCTAATAAATTAATTATGTCTTTCGGACATTCAGTAGTTTTAGTTTACCATATTTCATACATCTATTTTATTTGCATAAGAGCCGCAAGACTCGCCTGCGAGAGTCACACGCGGCTCACGAGCCGCGCTATGGCCACCGCTGATATTTACTGTACTAAGTAAAACACACCTGTTTTTATCCTATCGCAGGAAAGATAAAAAAAAAAATGCTTCAAACCAAGTCAGTAGTTGCTACTGGGAGGGAGTGCATGTGAAGAGCCTTAGGCCATTTTCTTACAGCACAGATTTATAGATGGCAAGAGTTACGCGCCTACTAATAGGTATAAACAAATAAAAAATTGTATACCTAACATGTACAAACAATTTTTTTTCAAAAATGCGCGAAAATACACCGGAAGTTTTTTTCGACGTTCGTGAAATTGGATGTAAAGAAACAAACAAAACAATCTTTTTCTAATCAACACTTCAAGAAAAAACAGACACCATTATAATACGTTAGAAATTTACAAATTTTTTAGTTGCATGATTAAAGTTTTCGAAGTATTGGCTACTCTTTATATGTTACAGAAAGGAAAAATTTTACATTAACTATACCGTCGGCATCATACCAAAAACAATTAGCTATATCTCTTATTGTTTTCATTCAACCATATTTTCTAGGCTGTCTTAGCATTAAACTAAAAGGAAAAACACCATTTGTAACCAAGATTTTAATTCCTTCGATTCCCGAAGTTATAAGATGTTCAACAGATTTCGATTAGCTGTTACTTATTGTGATTTTTACAGGAAACAAATTAGATTGGATAACTGTCAAAAATATTTTATCTTGCAACAAATAAAGGATCATCAAAATATGCTTCAGATAAGTTGAAAAATTTCTTTTAAGCTCATCCTATCACTGTTCTTGTTCCTTGATTTATAATTACTGATTATTCAATCAGAGTATATTCATAATAACGGAGATTCTTTACGTTATCGTAAAACTATACCTTTATATTCTTGAAAATTCTGCGATAATTATACATAATATCTAGTAAAAGCCTCGACTTACAATGATATTTTATAGAAAATACATCTTACATGAACATGAAGATATGATACATAATAATTTACAAGTTATACATGAAATAAAATAAATACCTATTGTTACAAACTTTGTATATATGTAAATAATTTTAGTGAAATTATAAGCAAAATTGTAGTATCTCATGAAAGGTCTCGATGGAGTGAAGCTTCGCCGAAAAAACAAGATTACAGGGGCAAGCCCTTTTAAAATTGAGGTAAATGGGCAATAGCACCAAGCTCGCACTGCTTTTGGCGACTGATTTTTGTCGCCCAAATCTGGAGATTTTTAGTGACAATTTGCCAAAAGTCATCAAACTTATCTGTCATACTGAGAACAGCTGTACGAATACTTTTGTGAAGTCCCATAACCGTAAAGTGCTTCTTTAATAAAAATAAATTTTATCAACTTTCATCGCTCCTGTGCACAAGAAAAAAAAAGCATTGGATTTTAATTAAGAACACATTTTGTTAGTGAAGATTGGGTTTAATTATTAGCATGCCAAATTAACAAGAAGATTACAATAGCTTAACCAGAATTAAAGAAATAAGAAGCATTATTTATTTTGCAATCAATACAATACATTAACTGCCAGTGCTAGTAATCTGTGTTGCAATTCAAAATAATTTAGACAATGCACTTTTATGAAACAGCATGCAAATTAACTCTACCAAGTTACCTTGAAATTTCTAAAATAGCTTACTATTTCTCTTCTGGATAATTTTCTTTCAATGTTAATAAAATAAAATTATATTTAAAATAAAAAAAAATTCCTTCACTTCTTTTAGTATTGGTACGAAAGGAAATTAGGAATTACAAAGGTGTTGTTAAAACTTTTTTACATTTTCTATACCAAAAGACTAGGAGATTTGAGAGATTAAAAGCTACGCGATATACGTCGAGAAGCCCAGAACAGCATTTACATTAATAAAAGCAACTGAGATACTTTTGGCTCGATGATGTGTTATTTTTTTTTCAGTTAGTGATAAAATCAGTTATAAATAAAGATGTGGTTATCAGCGTGAGAAACATCGGAGCTTTTTTTTTATTTATCTTTGATAATACAAAATTGCCTTGCTCATTCGAATTTGTTTTAAAAGAAAGAAGAAGTTAAAGAAAGAAAAGAAAAAAATTAAAAGAAGTTTTATTTTTTAATGACTATACTTGTTTATTAAATACCATACATACATTCATTAGACATTTTAATAAACATGTTGAGCTCTGATGATGACCATAGCAATATGCTAAAATATCTAAATATGGTACACAAATTTGTCAGTATTTTTAGCAATTTTTTCCTCTTAACCTTTCCACCCCTGTCAGCACTCAATTTAATATGTAAATGCTTTTCTTTAAAATTAAACGTATATTTATTTTGGTTTAAAAATAATCAAATTAGATTTAATTGTTTCTACACCAAACGATAAAAATGGTCATCAGAGTACACAAAATCAGCTTTTGGCTGAAGCTATTAATTACTTTACGATTTGTGATATAATAGAAAAATTTATTAGCTTCGAATCCCCTCCCCAAACCAAGAACTAGATTTGGACTCAATACTTAGGATTCAACTTGTCTCGAATTCGCTAGTCTCAAAAAATTTAATCTTTCCAAATCTTACTGCCGACTTACACGAGAAAAGTAACATCGTTCCCTGAATTCTAATCCCAATAGTTAAATGCTATTGAATTACAAAATAAGACTATGAATACGAATTCTAGAACACTGCGCATCCACATGAAGGTAGAACTAGAACTGTAACATACATATGACACATCCAGTTACCTCGTCATCGGTATTAAACTACATCAGTAACCGATTTTGAAACGCTATCAAACTGGTGTACGAAGCAGAGTCGGAAGAAATACAATTAGTTCCATCCGATTGATTTTAGGGCAATTTATCGGATTCTTAAACCCATCATTCGTATATCATACGCATCGCATACCTTTCGTATATCAAAGATCAAAATGAATTTTATCGAACTCCGGATTATCCAATTTAAAGATAAATTTGCGATAGGTGTCCCACATCAGAATTTCTCAAATCTAATCTTTCTTACAAGAAGGTGAAAAAAAACTGCCACTTTGAAGTTATTATAGAAATATTTAATTCAATACACAGCAAAATTAATCATGGATTTTAATTCATTATATTTCATTAATCCTCTTAATCTTATCAGAGTTACGTGCTATCTTCACACAATGAATGAATACAACGAAAGTATTATAGAAAAAATATTTGATTTCATTTCGAACTAAAACGGACGATTATAAGCTGTGGGGGAGAGGGGAAAACCACTAATGCTCATCAGATAATCTGTATACTTTAAATCAACGACGCTTAACAAGAAGAATGAAAAATAAATGCCCTGTTAAATGTATATGGAAAATATAGGTTTGATTATTTAGTTAGAATTTTCATTAATTTGTTTTATTTACAATAAATAAAGTGTTCTTCGCTGGGATGGGACAAAAAAAACTATTTTTAAAAGATTCGGAAGAAGCTGGTTACATTGAATGAATTGATTAAGCATACGAAAGCTATATGCCTAGGAAAAGGATCGGCATTAGGAAGACTTTCAAAGGGAAACACAGTCATATTACACATGGATAAAACTGCGAAAATCACATACAGTCAGCCTGTTCGTTGGGATTTGAACTCGAGTCCAACTAGAAATGTTCAGTGATTTAATCCGTTCAGCCGCTGGTGAACATTAAAAAGCATCTGATCTACAAGGAGACGAAATGTCTCTAGGCAGTGTTTGGATACGCGAAATTATAACGTTATATATTAGATTAAACTGCAGACTTGTAACGAAAAGAAATTAT
This sequence comes from Stegodyphus mimosarum, assembly GCA_000611955.2. Taxonomy (NCBI): domain Eukaryota; kingdom Metazoa; phylum Arthropoda; class Arachnida; order Araneae; family Eresidae; genus Stegodyphus; species Stegodyphus mimosarum. Next base: position 510,109 of record KK114968.1, read on the forward strand.
AGCGTTATAGATTAGATTAAACTGCAGAATTATAACGTTATAGATTAGACCAGAATACATTTTCTTTGGAAAATTATTTTCCGATCTATCAGAGGGTGGAAAAAATGAAATTCTGCGATTCGACCGCTAAATGAAATAATGTGTAAAATATTAGAAAAAATAGCTTATATAT